>JAQQSV010016076.1:0-11928 GCA_028646515.1 Pseudochirops corinnae | reverse complement strand
ATTGTATATGTCTATTAGGTTTAATGGCAAACAAAGCTGGAGAAAGCTAGATAAGGACATAAGATAAGCCTAATAGTGTCATTTCAAGAGAAGTGAAGTATCAAGGTAATTGAAAGAAGCGATATATGTATACACACACACACACACATATATACACATACATATGCATATACACACATACACACATGCATATATACACATATATATAAACATATACATGCACACATATATGCATATACATTCACATGCATAAATGTGTATATATAAATACACATATGTACACATACATACATATATATATACACACACATATGTAAATGTCATTAAAGTAAGACACAAATACAAGTGCTAGCAAAAAATTATCAGAAGTTATGGAGGCCCATCAATGGTAAAGACCAAGAAACAAAAGAAAAACATGAGAAACCAGTAAAGGAGAAAAGATACATAGAAGAATGCCATTATTTTGGCAACATTACAAACATCATAATAATTTTGTCTCACTTTTTTTGTAAATCTGTTTGGTTGTTGTTGTTGTTGTTTTTGAGACACTGTAACTTCGTGGATCTCCATTTCCTCATCTATAAAATGGGGATGTTAATGTTTGCAACACCTCCCTGACATGTGAAGTATTTTGTAAACAAACTAATGAACAAAAAGTTATCTCCTCTTCCAAATGTGGAAGTGCTCATTTATTACACCAATGGCTCTGAATTTCTAAATTCCACAAAATATCCACTAGGTTAGGAATATCCATCTCAGGATCACTGTTTTGCCATCTGCTCTCAGGGATAGGAAGAGGAAGAGGTATCTAGGGATCATCAGTCTAATCTCAGGATCATTTAATTAAACAAACAGACTCTTGTTGCCCTGTGTATAATTGAAAAAAGTGCTGAGAAATTCCCTCCATCCCATTAGGAGTCCAACGCAGAACTCACAGTGTCCTAATTCACTCAAAACAGGAAAAGAGAGAACAAGATGGAGATTTGAATAAATAAATAAATAATGTTTATTAAAAGTTCATTAAAAGTTCACCTTATTGAGCAGACTCTTAAGGAGCCTCGGTATCTGCTTACATTGGGCAAGCAGGTCAGAGCAAGTCTGACACAGAGTAAATCTGTGCGAGGTCATCCTATGGCACTCTCACAGAGCAAGTTTGTGCTAAGACATTCTATGGCACTCTCACACCACATGGAGGAAAGGTGGGATCCTATGTACAGAAAGGTTGTGGGAGCAATCTAGGGATAGTTTAGAGAAGGAATTTGGGGAGGGCCTTCAGGAGGAGTCATATGAGGTCAGACTCCAGTAATGAGTGATTAAAGATAGGAAGTTGCTGGAGGCTACCTAAAGACCACATGCAATAGTGGGCTAGACTAGTTCAAAGGTGGGAAATTGCTGGATAAGAAGGCTAGCCAAAAACTTGGTCAGAGCCACAATTAAAGGCCTATGGGCTCAGGTAAATGCCTTATGTGTGAAGATTCAAGGAGAGCTCAAGGGGGCTCCCAGAGCCTGACCTCATCAAATGTATTCTTCTGTACCAACATATTCAGATTTTCTCCTTTTATTATTGATATAACTCAGTAGCAACATCAATGCTTTGGTGTTGTATTTTTGCCAGCAAAAAAATTCACTGCATCTCCATAACAAAAATGAACGCAAATTGTGCATGTAGAATTGCTTTTCCAAATAATCTTTCATCACATTTATCAATACACAATATGCAGACATATTTATCAACCAAATAATGAGCATAGAAGTTTCTTCTTTTACCACATTTAACATGGAGAGTATTTGAAGGGATGAAAGATTTGAGGGGGTGGAAGAAAAACAAAAGAAATATTCTGCTTGTCCTCAGATAGAGGAGTTAGGTGATTATTACAAGCTCAGATTTAGGATCAATGTAAAGGGAACAAAACATACTAAATGGTAGAGACGCTCAAATGTGGAATGAATTGCTTTGACTTGAGGAGTTGTGAATTGGTTTGCCCTGGAAATACTCAAACAAAAGTTGCATAAATAAGTTAGTATATGGAAAATGATTTTGTAAACTCTTTGAGTGCTCACTATTACTTGTTGAATATGTTTTATCAAATGTTCCAGATAATCTAGATGACTTTCTCATCCACTAGACCAGTGGTTCTCAACCTGTGGGTCACAACCCATTTGGGGGTTGAATGACCCTTTCACAGGGGTCACAGGGGTTGCCTAAGACCATCAGAAAACACATATTTCTGATGGTCTTAGGAACCAAGACACCACTCCTCTATCCATCTCCAGGCAGGTCTGCCCACATGCAGATATACCCACATACGAGTATTAAAGGGTCATGACATTAGGAAGGTTGAGAACCACTGCTCTAAATATACTATACATTTCAACTTTCATATGTATATGCATGCATATACATACACACATTATATATACATATGTTATACACACATATGGAATGTAAGAGTGGTAAAGATATGATTGGACACACCTGTAGTTTCTGGTGCTTGGGAAGGAAAGGCTGATGGATCAGTTGAGTTCAGGGCTTCTGAGCTTCAAGAGAGCTGAAGTCTATGACCATTCTTACAGTTCGAATACCCTTCCCTTTATAGCTCTCCCAGGTTTAAATACTATTTATTCTTCAAACCCAGAATGAAATTCTTCCATTTCCCTGGCTCCCTCAATATGAAGTGATCACTTCCTAATTCTCTTGATGATAGTTTTTTGTACTTCTTTTCTGCATTTATCTCAAACAATTTTATATTTTTATCTGTACAAATGACATGTTTTCCTTTGTTTTGCTAGATTTCAAACTCAATGAGCTGGAGCTAGATCATTCATTTCTTTTCTATTCCCTTTGGTGCCTAGTATATAGTAGTCACTCAAGAAATATTTATTTTATTGAAATAAAAGGATTGGGCACAGAAAAAAGAGAAGAGGGGTAAAAAACTGAAAATGATGTCCATAGAGAGAAAGGAATGAAATATATTCTGACATCCTAAAGGTACAGAGGTAATTATAAAAGAAGAAAAACATTTTGAATTGGAATTTGGAAAGGGGATTTTGCCACCACAATGCTGATAATGACTTGTTATTTTCAAACACACCAGTTTATCATTGTTAGTGTTGACATTTTATTAACAATTACAGAGCATTCACATTAAGGTTTCTTTGGATGTGTTAATGGGTATGCAATCTGTTGCTGAGAGTGTTATTCATTCTACCTCACAGCAGGACCTGATGCACAGGGGACAGCTTCCTTTGAGTCAATAACATTTTAACAATTGAAACACCATGTTACAAATCTTTCCCTTTGATTTCAATCTATAGAATAGAGAGCCCTTTGAGCTAAATTTTACTAAAGTGATCGCATTAACCTATAAAAGTCTTTAAGTAGCTTAATGAAGAAATTTCTCTAAGCCAGGGAACAATCTTTAGGGAAAATAGTAATTAAAACAATACTCAGAACATTAATTAAACTACTTTCACATTTAAAGGTATTTTTTTTTAATGTTAAGAAAGAGTACCTATTTTACATATACTGGATTTCTGTTCCCTCATCACCAAAAGTGCAAATCATTACTTGACTGCAAGGGATTTAAAAACAACAAGTAAAGTTTTTGATAAATATGCAGATCCTTTTTTAAAATACTGTATTAACCATTAATGTTTATCACTGACTTTTACTATGTATTGGAATCATATGTGAATGTCATTATTGCTAAAATAAAAATTGAACTTTTTGACTAGAAAAAGTATAATGTATTTATCATACTTTTTAAAAAAAAGGCAATGTTAATTTACATGATAGATTTCCCACAGTAAAGTGGTACAGACAAAATTAACAGGCTTGAAACATTTCTGGCTTTTCTCACTAAAGGTTCCTGAAAGCGTGTCTCCTTCTTGATTTGAATGGCCTTTTGTTGTTTTTATTTACACTGAAGCCATTTGCTAAAGTCATTCATTATTTCAAAACAGAGCTATTGTGCTGTCAAAAATGAGGGAAATGTAACATATTTAACAAGAACAAGATGAGAGGAAGGAATGAAAACATGAAGGAGTAAAAGATGTAAAAAGGAATATCTAAAATCACATTAAGTTTTGAAAATGAGTTCTGTATTTCACTAAGGCTGCTCTCCTAAGACTTGGTTTTCAACAGAGAAATACAAAGCCTTGGCTCTAATAAGCTTTTAGTACTACCTGTGCTAGCTTAAGCTGTCCCTCTTAATACTAGGTTCTGGCAAAGCAATTTGCTTTGTGGATTAAAAAGGAATCAGAAAAGCCCAGACAGAGAAATCCAATTTCATCTCCAAACAGGCACAACACTATATGCCTTCCATTTTAATGACTGACAGATCCCATTTCTTTATACAAGCATCACAGGAGAAATGAACATTCCTGTCTACCAATGATTGATGAAGATTAAAAAAGAGTAGTAGCATCTTTGGTGGTCAATTTACTTCACTAGCTACATGCAGGTACATAATTCAGAGGCACATATATCCCTAATATACATTTAACATACACATATAAATATGCACACATGCATGTGTATATCCCCTGAAAAATATCTAAGTCAAATTTCACAGTTAACCGTAAGTAATTAGCTATTCAATTTTTAAAAATGATTTAAGGTTAGAAAGATTAAAATACAATAACATGGGGATAGAAATGAAGAAGAGTGAACAGGGAATATCTCACTTAGTCATTTAAAAGCTATTTATCTATTAAATATTTTGAAATTGGGTGTCCCATAAACATGCCAAATTAAATATGTGCAAAACTGAAATCCTTTCCATTGAAGTTGAACCTTTCCCAAATTTCCCTCTTTCTCTCAAGGATAGCACAGTTCTTCCTGTCACCCAGTTTTGTAAACTTAGTATCATCCTTCAGACAACTAGACTGTGAAATAGATGGAGTGCTATGTTTTAAGTCAGAAAATCCTGAATATGAATCATGTATATCACTTGATTGTATATTCAAAAATTCATTAAAATTATATAATGTCATTTTTAAAAACTATATTCAGTGGACCACTTGAATCAGTCTTCAAAGAAAAATAATTGATTTAGAAAGCAATAATCATAAATTGACCCACATTCCATATCAACTGTCTGTAAAATGTGACCATGTATTTTTTGGATTTAATCTGCTTTGAGGTTAGAAAAAGCAAAATTTTATCTTATATTTTAGTGTATACAATTCATTTAACTTTAAGCTCAAACATATTTGTAATCAACTGGATCAATTTCAGTGATTACATGAGGGAGACCTCGCAATGAGTTCTTTTTTATTAATTAATTAATTTTTAGTTTTCAACATTCATTTCCACAAGATTATGTGTTCCAAATTTTCTTCCCATCTCTCTTCTTCCCACTACCCCAAGATAGTGTGCATTTTGATTATCCTTTTCCCCAATCTGGCCTCCCTTCTATCACATGCCACTCTTATCCTCTTTCCCCTTATTTTCTTGTAGAGGAAGATAGATATACCCCATTGCTTTTATATCTCATTTCCCAGTTTTTTTTAAAAACAATTTTTAGTGTTTGTTTATAAAACTTTGAGTTCCAAATTCTCTTCCTTCTTCCCTCCTCAGCTACGCTCATTGAGAAGATAAGCAATTAAATATAGTCTATACATGTGTAGGTATGCAAAACACTTCCATCATAGTCATGTTGTTAAAGATTAACTATATTTCACTCCATCCTATCCTGCCCTGACTTATCCTATTTTCTCATTTGACTGTGTCCCTTTTCAAAAACATTTGCTTCTTACTATTCCCTCCACCAATCTTCCCTCCTTTCTATCATCCCCCCTCTTATCCCCTTCCCCCTGCCTTCCTGTAGGGTAAGATATCAATTCTTGTATTTGAAAGTCAAATTTTCTATTCAGCTCTGGTCTTTTCAAGAAGAATGATTGAAAGTCCTCTATTCATTACATATCAATTTTCCCCTGAATTATTATATTCAGTTTTTCTGGGTAGGTGATTCTTGGTTTTATTCCTAGCTCCTCTGACCTTTGGAATGTCATATTTTAAGTCGTTCAATCCTTTAATGTAGAAACTGCTAGACCTTCTGTTACCTGATTGTGTTTCTACAGTACTCATATTGTTTTGTTTTGTTTTTTTTCCCGGATGCTTGCAATATTTTCTCCTTGACTTGGGAAATCTAGAATTTGAATATACTGTCCCTGGGAGTTTTCCTTTTGGGATCTCTTTCAGGAGGTGATTGGTGGATTTTTTCCATTTCTATTTTATTCTCCATTTCTAAACTATCAGGGCAGTTTTCCTTGATAATTTCTTGAAAGAAGATATCTAGGCTCTTTTGTTGATCATGAATTTCAGGTAGTCCAATAATTTTAAAATAATCTCTTCTGGATCTCTTTTCTAGGTCAGTTGTTTTTCCAATGAGATATTTCACATTGTCTTCTATTTTTTCATTTTTTTGGTTTTCTTTTATAATTTCTGGGTTTCTCAAAGAGTCATCAGCTCCCATTTCCTCTATTCTAATTTTTAAGGAATTATTTTCTTTAGTGAGCTCTTGGACCTCATTTTCCATTTGACCAATTCTTCCTTTTAAGACATTCTTCTCCTCACTGACATTTTGAATCTCTTTTGCCTTTTGGGGTAGTCTATTTTTTAAGGTATTATTTTCTTGAGTATTGTTTGGGTTGCCTCTAGCAAGCTGTTGACTCATTTTTCATGATTTTCTTGCATCGTTCTCATTTCTCTTCCCAATTTTTTGTCTATTTCACTTATTTGATTGTCAAAATCCTTTTTGAGCTCTTCCATGACCTAGGATCAATTCGTATTATTTTGGAAGATTTTGATGTAGGAGCTTTGACTTGTTGTCTTCTTCTGGTTGTATGTTTTGATCTTTGTCATGAAAGTAAGATTCTATATACTGCCTTTTTTTTTTTTACAGTGTTGTTCATCTTCCCAGTCACGTATTTGACTGTGTGGCTCTTTGTCAGGGTAGGGCTCTGTTTGCAGTGAGGGTAGTATTATTGATGGGCATACTATCTCAGGTCTCAGGGGTTTTGTGTCACCTACTTGATCCTCCACCATCTGTGGACCCAGAGCCCTGGAAGCAGCAGCTACTGCTGCTGCTGGCATCACTGTTGCTGCCACTGCAGCCACCTCTATCACCAGGGCTGGGGCTAGAATATGCTCCTCTTTTACCCACGTCCCATAGTGTGTCACCACTGATCTTGTATTCTGTCTTTTGTTTTTCTGGGTTGAGAAACCTGGAAACCACTACAGCTTCACTCATTCAGTCCCCTGAGGACTGCACCAGCCCTGTCTGTGCTGGAGTGGGCCATGCTTGGCTCTGCTCTGCTTCCAGTCCAGTATGATATACCTTCTTGTCACCTTTCCAGGCTGCCTTGGGCTAGAGTTTTGATTTGCTCTGTCATTTTGTGGATTCTGTAGCTTTAGAATTTATTTAGAGTAATTTTTTACAGTTATTTGTAGGAGTTTGGGGAAAAACTCAAATACCTGTTCTTACTCCTCCATCTTGGCTGTACACCCATCTCACAATAGATTTTCAGAAATGACTGTCCACCACTCTAAAGCTGATTATTTAACTTGTTCAACATGTCTGGTGACAAGAAAGGAAAAATAATGTGTGTGCTTAGAATATTCTTTTCCAGTAAACTTTTAAGTCTCTTTTAGAACTTATGTGTCTGTATACCTGAAGTTGAGCTGGTACATTTGAGCCAACTTATATTCAGGCCAATGTTACACCTTGCCCCCACTTCCACCATATTGAGCTTGATTATTTGACTAAGTGTTCATTATTTTTTAGGATTATCAAATTTTTCCTTTCCAAGAACTCACAGGATCATAGAATCATAGCTGGTTGTCATCTCAGAGGGTATCTAATTCAACACCTTCATTTTATAGGTAATGAAATTCAGGCACATGGATGTGGAGTGATTTATTGGGGGTCACAGCAGCAGTAAATGTCAGAGATAGGATTCAAAACCATGTCCTATAACTCCATATTCAACACATGCTTCATAGGGCAATCAAATACTATTATGAAATAATGTTAATGTCAATCATATTACCGTTTATGTCTTCTGATTATCAGAAGTTCTCTTTTATGATCCTCCTTTAAGGGAGAATACAGAGGACAATGCTAGAAATAAAATGTGTTTCATATAGTTTTTGTTTTTATTCAATAGCTTCAGTTATTGTTAGATTCTTTATGACCCCATTTGTGGTTTCCTTGGCAAAGATACAGGAGTGGCTTTTCATTTCCTTCTCCAACTCATTTTATAGATAACTGAAGCAAACGGGGTTAAATGATTTTCACAGGGCCATACAGCTAGTAAATATCTGAAGCCAGATTTGAACTCACATCTTCCAGACTCCTTGCCTGGTGCTCTATTTATTGTTCTACTTAGAAACCTCTCCCGAATTATTAGGTGTAAGAAAAGGAACAAAGCTTGATAGATTCTAGGTCATCCCTTCATGAAAATGCCATTTAGTTGGGGTAGAAAATTTGGACTTCTGAAACAGATGCTTTATTTGTGTAAAATACACATTTTACATTTTGTGAGGGTTAACATTTACAAGAGCAAATAAACAATATAGTATATAATTAAAACTTGTGTCACTGTAACAAAATCCAAGTAAATAGAAGGCTTTCCTTATATTCAGCAAGAACTGGGTTCAAGAATAGCCTCTGACACAATCTAATTTCAAACTATAGGAAAGTTGTTTAGTTTCTTAGTGTCTCAGGCAACTCTCTAATACTGTAAATTATAGTAGAATTGCTTATGTATGTTGGTAGAGAAAGTTTCTATATGAGAAGTACCCTACATAATTGAAATTTCAAATCTCATGAGAGAAAGCATCTTAATATGGTACAATCATGACATGCTAAAATAAATCATGTTAATATTTTCACATTGAACATATAGAATGATACTTCTTATTTTAGATCTATTTGTTAGTAGAATAAAATAAAACAAGTAAGTATCTTTGTGGCATATGTTTTGATGAACATTTTAAACTGCAATGTTTATGCTCCTTTAAATTTTACATTTCCTCCAAGAACTAGCATTTCCAATTATTCCACTTAAACTCAACATATCATCTCAGTAGGCAGAAGTTACCACCATTTAATATGTTCCTGTGGTCTAGCCTTTTTTTTTTCCTATCAATTGGATTCTCAGTGTGCAATCTTAGATGGTCTGATGTGTTTTAGTGCAGCTGACTATAACCAATTTTCTTGTTAAATTCTTCTTCTGCAAGTGCACCTCACTTTGCATTTAATAAAAATATGCACCACTGTTCTAACACTATGGTTTTGCACAATATTGTGATTGTCAGTATCTGTTGAAATGGTCCTATTTTAACATGAACCAACTTACTTCTAAAGTACCATCTAATATAAAAAAAAAAATTATACAGAACATTAATCTTCTGAAACTTTAGATCTGAGCACATGTTACACCAAGAAAAATATCTCACTGTGAAAGGCAGAAACTTTCCTCATCTACTTTGGTATGTCAATAGACCCAAATCCAGTCCTGCCTGTTCTTTCCAAGTTCTTTCACTTGCAAAGAGGTCAAATAAAGAATTGCCGTTTGAAAATCAAATTTATACCATGGTATATAATTTGAACTGAGGTATGATTATTTTATCTGTAGCCATTTGGGATTGAAATGTTTTTGTTTATCCTCAAATCAACGGAGTAACTTAGCTGCTTACCCTAGTCATGGTTAGGGTAGCAAGTATATACATTAGCAAAAATCAGGTTGTTGTGCCAGGCACCTAGAGTAGGGTTACTCAAGATCAGAAATGGTGGCAGTTGGAGCAGGCAGTATTCAATGTTAGGGCTAGAGGAGGAAGAGAAATGGAGAATGTTAACAGCAGATAGAAATATGTGCTCTGCTCAACTGGGTTAAGGAAAACCTCACAAAGAATATCAATTCAGGACCTTGGATAGTTCCATGGGTGAACAGTTGTGCTGCAATCTTCTAACAAAAAGCAAGTTTTGTTTGTTTGTTTGGTTTTTAGATTGAGTCCGCCTATTTTGCTCAGGATGGAAGTCCAACATCCATTTACACATGTCTCCCTACTAATCAGCATGGAAGCATTGACCTGTTCCATTTCTGAAGTGGGTCAGAGAACCATTTCTACTACAATCTTGTGGCTCCTGACTCCCAAAAGGTCATCATAGTGATCTCATACTTAGTGTGAACACCTAATGGCCTTTGGTCCTACTGCAACTCAGAATTTCTGACCTCAAGCAATCCACTAACTTTACTCTCTCTTATACTATGCTTTACATGGGAAATCTATCAACCTACCTTCATGGCTAAAATGGCTATGGTAGTTTAACTTATTTAGGATAACAAAGATCTCCTTTACTACTTCCTAACCTAGCTGAACTTGTATTTTTAGTGTGACAACATTTTTAAAGCCCTTTTCAGACAATAAAATGCTATATGTACAATTGTTAATATTGTTATCATGATTATCAATTATATTCTTTCAAGAATGAACATAATTTTCTTGACAGAAGTAAAATAGGGGTTGTCATTCTGTTTTCTCTTTATCACCAAAAAGGAGACAAAAACAACACAGAGGATGACTGGATGTTGAACTAGAAGACCTACATTCAAATTGTGGCTTTCTTAATTATTACATGTGTGAACTTGGGCAAGTGTCTTCACCTTTATGGATTTCAATTTATCCTTTGTAAAATCTTAGAGATAAATTAAATCCTAAATTTAGAGCTTAAAGACACTTATAGTCATGTAGTCAATCTCATTCATTTTATAGAAAAAGAGACCATAGCCATGAGAGATGAAGTGATTTATTCAGGGTCATAAATATAGTTGTGTGGAAAATCTGGGGTGTGAATGCAGGTCCTCTGATGTGAATTTCTGTGTTCTTTTCAATGGACCACCTCCTTGGGTGAGCCCTTTCAGTTCTTAGTTCTACAATCTTATCAACGTACCAACCATCTCTATAAATGGCTCTTTTCAAAAACTAGGTCCAACTTACCTTTCCAGATTTATTTCCTATTACTCACCTTCACAAACTCTATGTGCCAACCAGATTGACCTACACCATACTTCATAACGGGGAGTGGGTGGCGGTTGTGACCCTCTGTTTAAGAAGCGCTGAAGTGGTTGTGAGTGTAAAATGTTTAAGATGCCCTGTATCTCCTAGAATTCAGCATATCGTCTCCCATTTCAGTATCTTTTTGTAGACTGTGTCACCCTTGTTCTCATTTTAGTTACTGACATTTATAAACCTTTCAAAAACCATCCCCAATGTATATTTCTTTTTTTTTTTTAAGTTCCAATGTATACTTCTTAAGAGAAGAAACCTTCCTTCTTATCTTTGTCTCTGCAATGCCTGGGAAGGATCCTGGAACAGAGTAGGTACTTAGCTCATTTTTGATGAATTACATTGAATTATTCTATCCCTGAGAAGCAGTATGTTATATAGGATAGAAAGTAGGCCATGAAACCAGGATGATTTGGGTTCAAATGCTGCCTCTGATATGTAATACTTATAAGGGGCAAGCAACCTAGCCTGACAGTGCTTGAGATGATTTTCTGAGACTATATATTGAAGAGAAATCTCTGACCTAGATAAGCAGATGGTGTGTCTTCACCTGACAGTTCCTTATAAAATGAGTACTTATAAGTCCAATATCTCTCCCTATCCTCCCCTTGTCCTAAACATTACTGATCAAGACCTTAGTTTCTTGACAAATGCCAGTTCATCATACATTCTAAATTCTAAGACATTATTTCTTTTTTTTTTATTTTTTTAAATTTTATTATAGTTTGCATCATTCATTTCCACAAGATTTTGAGTTACATATTTTCTCCCCCTCTTGCCCCCACCCAACCACCCCAAAACAGCCATCCCAGTGTGTCCCCCCTCACCCAGTCTATTCTCCCCTATGTCAC
>JAQQSV010016075.1:0-11928 GCA_028646515.1 Pseudochirops corinnae | reverse complement strand
CCACTTCTCTCATTTGGTTTTCAAAATCCTTCTTCAGCCGATCTCTAGCTTTTAGGCAATCTTCATGTTTCTTGGAAGCTTTTGGTGTGGGAGTTCTGACTGTGTTGTCTTCCTCCCGTTCCCTGCTTTGATCCTTCTTTTCCCCAAAGAAGGAATCTAGGGTTTGATTGCTGTTCTTACTTTGCTTCCTGTGCTTATTCATGGCTGGCCAGTCCTTGATTTTTTTTTAGCTCTGTATAACTCTGCTTCCAGAGGGGAAAGCTCTGTCCCAAATTGCTGGGGTTTTCCTAGCTGCTGGAGCTTTAAGGAGGCTGCTGGGGCCCTCCCCCGCTCTGGCTCACTGAAAAGACACCCAGGACCACCACCCAAGACCGTGATCAGGATCCAGGCCGCTCAACACAAGAGCACTTGGCCTCTGAACGATCACTTGGCCGCTTTGCAGTCTGCAGGCCAGAAGCTCCGAAGCAGCAATGTGGAGGTGGGTGCAGGACCTCTGCTTCTGCTGCTTCCTGGCCTGGGAGGCGGTTTGGCCGGACCCGCTTTTCTCCCCCGATTTTATCCAAGTTCCACTAACCTTTTAGTCCTTTTTTTTTTCTTTATGGCTTGATAATTCTGAAAACTGCCATAGCTGCTGCAGATCCGCTCTTCTGTTGCTCCAGCTGCAGCTCAGCTCGTCCGGCTGCCCCCAGGGCCAAGGCGCCGTTTCAGGCTGGGATGGTTTCGGCTTCCAGCCCTGAGATGGTGCCTCCTAGCCGAGCTGCGTTTAACAGAAAGTATATTTGTGTTATTGCGTTTTAGTATATTGCGTTTTAGAGTTCTAGAATTTGTTTAGAATCATATTTTATGGGTATTTTGAAGTGGCTATGTGGGAGCTGTGATACTTTGCTGCTCCTACGTGGCCATCTTGGCTGACCATGTTGATTTAAACTCACCTTCTTACCAGGCTGCTTTCTAGTTTTCTCACTCTTTTCCAGGTAATTTATGTTGTAAGATTAGTTGAACACAAAGTTACTGAATTCAATTACTTCTGATTCTTCAAGTTTTTCTATTGATTTTGTATTTTTGTACCAACAAAAGTTACTGTAATCAGTGCTGCTTTATAATACAATCTGAAGCCTCTAAGTACTATTCTAGGTAGAAGTAAAGCTGTTATTGCATAACCAGGAGGAAGGAACCTTTACATGAGAGTCTGGAGATTGGTTAACTCAATTAATTGTCTTGCTCAGCCTATGGGAAAAAATGTCCAGGATTGGAAGCAATCAGAAGCCTGGTGTTTTTAAAGGAAAGCTCACAGGCTGCAGTGAACTCAGAAAATCAAGCCACAGGGGAACCAAGACTACTTCCAGATAATCCCCCTGCACTTCGTGTCAAACTCAAATACTAGTAGTGCACTGAGGAGCCATGTATTGACTTAGAAAACCACAAATTAACATTATCTATGTTGTCTTCTATTTTTATTTTTTTTGTTAGCTATTTCCCAATCATGTTTTAAATTATTGTTCTGGACTGCACTCAATTTTCTAAAAGTATTTGGCCTATCACTGTGGATTGGCACCTCTGTCTAGCACAAACACAGAAGTTTTTTTGGTTCAAGTCTAAGAGAAGGTACTGGTGATGTATCAGGAGGTAGTTCCCTGTGTTTGGGATGAAAAATAACCCTAATCCTTAATTTGGTGAAAAAATAAACACAGAGATCCAACTGGGACAGCAAGGAAAGAGAGGGGAGGATCTCACCAAGGGGGGAAAACAGACAAAGGAAGATAAAAGTGATTGACAGAAGCCATGGAGAAGGAGTTAACCACCCCAAATGGAGAAGTTTTCACTCATCCCATACAGTCCCCTGTTTTTCTTTTCTTTTTACTCTGAAAATTTCTCAGGAAATGGCTCATCCTCCCAAGATGGGGTCTCCAGGAAAGACTCAGTCCTGATAAAGGCCAGATCTGGACTCTTGGGAAAGCTGACAGCATCTGATGTCGTCTTCTTCAGATCCCTTGGCTCAGAGGAGGGGTAGTCTTCAGATGCCTAGAGTTCATATACACCAGCCAGCACAGCCAGCCAGACCTAACAGGGTTCTCAGAAACATGATTTGACATCAAGGGTACATATAAAGGTCCAATTTCCCAGCCATGCAAGACTAGGTCCAAACAGTGCAATTAAATACTTCAGTTTTTCTTAGCCACACAGGGCTAGGCTCAGGCAATACAATAAGGTTTTCTCACAATTTTACAAAATTAAATGCTTACATTAAGTCAGGTACAGATCAAATTTCTTAGATTGCTCACAGTATACTAGCTTTTAGAAAGGTGATGACATGTCACCAAGGTAATCAAGAAAACTTACACACAAACCATACCAATTAACATATTCATTATTACCAATGTCCATTAACACCTAATTCCTTGTATCCCAGTGACCTATTTTATTTAAACAACACTTTTTTTTTATCCCAAATGTCTCATGTACTTACACAATTCAAAAAGGAGTTTTGCTTCTCCAATTCCAATCTAGAGGTTACCAAATAATTCTGACTTGATATAGGTTGGTATAATCATTTAAAATTAGTTCCACATATTGCAAAGATCTTTAAAAAAATAATTTCATCTGCCCTTTAAAAGTTACCAGACAGATACTTTAAGAAATATTAATTTCACCCTTACCACTATCTCATAGAGTCCTTGCTAAAATTCAAACCTTCAACCTTATTTGTTCTCAACAAAGTTGAGACAAATGTGTTACTAACTGAATAACAGAATAATATTCCCACAAACCTTGACCTATTTGTCAGATTATTACAAAGAACTAACGGACCCTGACTCATTCAGGAATACCTACACTAAACCCTAAGCTTAGCTAGCAGCTTTATTTTATAGTAACTTAAGATGTTCCAGAATCAAGTAGACTTGTTGTTGTTTTATTTCAAAACTTTTGATTATTGAAACTTGCCACCAAGAATAGGGACAAAATTATAATGAGGGAACCACATTTCCCAAACTTCAGAATGCCAATTCCAGGCACAATGCAGCCAAGCTGCAATCTCCATGAGCCAAGCTTAAAGTCTGCCAGGTGCTTGCAGGTAGACCCCAGTCAGAAGAATCCTACCTCACCTCATGCTGAACAGTCATTTCCCCGACCTTCATACCTGTATCTTACAGGATCTGGCACTATTGGTTGGTGGCTTGGGTAGCTTGGGCAGCCTCTTTTAACACTCCTATCTGGAGTTGAACTCAAATAAACAGTCAGTTAACAGTCCCATTCAGTCTTAAATTACAAGCACCAACAATCAACTTAAGATGTGACTATAATCTCACATTGGTTAAGGAACATCTTTGAAGTGAGCCTCAAATAACCTACATTCATTCCTATATTTATCCTTGTTCATAAAGAAAATCAAATCTCTCACTGGGATTATAAATTATTGCTCTAATAGATGTGCATCTACTTCATAGAGCATATACTGCATCTACTCTCAAACTTCTCTGCCTTCTTATAATTATGCTTAATCTGAGCTCATACTAAAATTTCTCTTCTCTCAACTAAAAATGTCTCTGGTTTAATCTCAACAACTAATTGTATTAATACCCAATTGCTCTTTCATCACTTTGAAATACACTGGGACCCCATTTCACTCATATACACAGATATAACCTTCTCTACAACAACTTTATATTCCAACCTCAGTCCATGGGATAATGATTCAAAGTTGCATTTGTACCCTTATCTCCTCTCCTTCTCAAATTCAATTGACCTATTAATTACAAAATCAAGTTACAAATCTTTCTGTCTTCCTAGACACTTTCTCAAACTCTTTCTCAACTTACTTAAACCCTTTAAAACTGGTACCACCATCCAGAGACAGTAGAGCTTGGATAAACCCACATTTGTCCCCAAAACCTTCTTATCTGCTTTCCATATTCCCAATCAGACCTTTATTTATCCTTCCAAATTGCTCAAACCCATTATTGAAATTATTCAGGATCCCTTTACATTTTAATCATAAAACAAAATAGCTCATAAGTTATTATCCTTTTACTAACATAACTATTCTGCTTAGACAAAGCAAAGAGGTTAATGGCTAAACCCCACAAGCTGATGGACTTATGTCCTGGTAAGTTTGTTTATTCTTCCCTAATTGTACTCAGTCTGGAATAGTGAGATAACTTTGGGAATCTAAACTTTTTACTTATATATTCAATTATAAATGTTAACTTTTGCTTATACCATGCAGTAACCACAAAATTCAGATTAAAACAGCGAGATCTCTTTTGCTTCACAACTTATTGCTTTAGTTTAACAATAGCTTATCTTAAAAATTTACGAACCCTTAAAAGACTATAACACACAACACCTTTCAAAACATCTCTTCTAAAAGTATTTACCTGTCTAAAAAAAATAGTTTGCATTTATTCTGGTGTCACTGAACTTTTATGAAAGCAACACACAGCATACCACAAGGGTTTACCAGGACTCATAGGCATAATTAATTCCTGTTCTATATTCCAAATCCGCACCAAAAACCAATTACTAGAAATCAATTATACCAGCTTTGAAGGGCCAGTTTCAAGACTGGCTCAGTGGGGCTTCTTCAGAGTCTGAAGGAGTAACTGCTGCCCCTGCCCTCTCGTTCCTGGTGGGGAGTGAAGAAATTCCCTCACTTCATCTGATAAGGATTCTCTGGGCAATTCACAGTAAGTTTGAATATTACCAAATCTATACACAATTAACAAGATGACCAGAAATCTTACAAGGTCTTTGTATGATCACTAACTTTCCCTTTTCAAATTTTAAATTTCTTATTGCCCCTTCCCTGGGATTGATGAGGTTTCTAGGGGCCACCTAACCCCTCCTTTCTCCCATCCACATTAACAGCCAACAATCTTGGTCCTTTAAAAGTACTAAAGGGCAGGTTTCCCTACCTGCTCTCTCTTATCTTTTGTCCCTCATCTTATAACAAAAGATCTTGTAAAACATTTCTTAATAAGAATATTTCCCTTTTTCAAAACCAATTTAACACAATTTCTAAATTCTCTGGTCATAAAAAATCTTTCCCACACAACTGACAAAACTTAGGAGCTTTCACTGGTCTTTTCTTCACATAATTACCAATAATTACTTCTCACAAATATATTTCTTAACTGAAACTTCCTTTTAATATAGAAAAACTTGAAGGCTTATAATTTCTTAAGTTACAATACTTCAAGATATCATAACACAACTGTTTACCAGTAACACAATTATTATGTTCTTACATTTAAACTTTTAAATCCAAAATCCATTTAATTACCAATCCAGTGACCTTAATTCAGCTGGATATATTTTTCAAATTGTTGAACACAAACTTAAACTTGATTTAATGCCATGCAGCCAATCAACTTATCACTAGAAATCACCTACAATCCAAAAACCTTCAAATTAACACAAATACATACAATATGAGGATTTTACAATCTAGACATCGTGACATTAATTGTATTTCCAAATCATCACATTCAAAAATTTGGTTTACCCTGTACAAAGACTCTTCTCTCTCCCTCCCTTCTTTTTTTTTTCTGAATGGGGGATGGGTAACAAATTCCTTCCTTTATGTGAACTTTCTTTACAATTCCAGGGTGGCCAGTCCTGGGAGTACAAGGAGATGTTACCAAATAAAGCCAAATGCCGATCTATTTCCCCAGAAATATCTTTGCACATATATATATATGTGATCTCCATTGCACCTTCAGCGGAGGCTCCACTTCCACCTAATTCCCTGACACCCCTGAGAAGTTTGAAATCTTTTCCCTTTACTAAAAGGAACTGAGACCCTCCCTTTCCCCATCCCTGCCTCTGCAGTCCCAAAGAGAGAGAAAGAGAGAGATTTTTCAATTGCCTCAACTCCTTCTGGAAGGAGGGGCGTGCAAGTCCTGCCCCCCCTTCCACTTCAGAGGATGGGGAGCTCTTCCCCCTCCTCCTCAGCCCAGCCTGCGAGCCAGGCCCACTGCTTTTCTGCCCTTAACTCCTTCTGGAGGGAGGGGGTGTGCAAGTCCTGCTCCCCCCCCTTCCATTTCATACTCCTCAAAGTCCAGAATTCTACAGTGGAGGAAAAAAAACCTTCCCTCCCTTCTGGGAGCTGTCACTAAAACTCCCCATGTCTTAAGACTCAATAGAGGAGGAAATAAACCTTCCCTCCCCTCAGTCACCCTAGGGGCTTATCAGATGGCATCCTTACCCCAGGACCCATTAGATTTGCTTACCTGTTAGGGCTATATGCATATAATTTTCATGACTGTCTTCATCACCCTGGCCAGCCGGACTTTTGCCTCACTTTAACTCCTGTCTTCCCTCCTGTGCCCGTTCTTATCTAAGGAATGCATCTCTCTTCAGAATCTTCCCAACCCAGAGGCCACGGCTCCCCACCAAGTCCAGAGACCACCAGAGAAAGCACCGGGGGACACCTGCCTCAAGACTGGCGTGGGGAACGGCTGCTTCCAGGGGAGGGAACACCCAGACAAGAGCCCCCATTTGTTTGGGATGAAAAATATCCTTCATCCTTAATTTAATGAAAAGAAATAAACATAGAGATCTCTTTCTTCCTTTTCATTCTTTGAATTATGCACACTTAGGCAGTAACACAGACCTTGTAGCACCATCATCTGTAATAAATTCCTTCTGTAAAGGGTGAGGACTGTTAATGAAAAAGCCAATTCTTTATAGGGACCCCCAACCATTTTAGCCACAAATAGCTTCCAAAATGGTATCCGTGCATTCCATACCCTGCTAATTCCCAAAGCACATCTGTTTCTCCTTAATCTCTGGATTCAGCATTTTCACCATCTCCTTATACCACAATTCATTCATGAAGGAAATCTTTAAATTAGACAGATCAGAATCTCCTTGTGGTTTCCTATGACTAACTGGTGATGAATTTGTGGATTCAGGTTGAGGGTATGTCACTGGAGTGAGGGACAGAGTCCATCTGCTGTCCAGACTACTGACAAAAAATTCTGCTTCTGTGATTCCTTTCCAGTCTTTATATCTGGCAGTCACACATTTCACCTCTCCCAGACTCTTAGGGGTGCCCTCAGCTCTACAGACAGCAGAAGCTCATCACTATGGTCTTTTCTGCACCACTTCTTATGAATGCGTTTTGATATGTGAGACCCCTATTCCCATATCTTCATGAAGAATTTTCTATATCTGGCCTGATTGTGCGAACAAAAATTGGCATGGTACACATTTTCTCTGATCCTCATGACCTCCCGAACATCCCCATAACAGAATTATACAACAAAGATAAAGCCACTTCAGCTGTCTGTATGGTCTAGCACACCTAGAAGCTAAAATGTAAAAAAAAAAAATCAAACAAACCCCAAACCCCTCCAACCCAGGAAGTGATGCTCGCGGCTGTTGAATTTACCTCCCACACTAGTGGCAGCAAGACTGTAGCAGTGCTCCAAAGGACGTGACTCAAGCTTACATCAAAATCCACCTCAGTAGCCTTGTTTCCCCCTCCCTCTTTCCAGTGCTGCGGGGACACCATCTCCATGTTGTAGAGGTTTGCTTGGGGCTCAACAGCCAGGGTCCTTCAGGATCAAAAGCTGGTTAAGGGCTCAGCCTGGAAGCATCAGCACAGCTCTTAACTGCCAGTGGTAATCCAGAGAAATGAGGAGCAAAGGAGATGGGATATGTTACCAGAACAGGACTGTGTGTGGGGGGAGGCAGGGGAGGTGGGGGGTGAAGGTGGCTGGAACTGTGCAGCATTTCACCAAGCCTCAGGAGGGCAAGAAGACAGCACCCCTTTGGGGCCAGCTCTGACCACTCAAAGGTTGCTTAGGGCAGAGACCTAGACTGGTAAATCATGAATTGGGCAGTGTGGGAAGAGCCTAGGACAGTTTAAGATCCAGACCTCAAGGAAACCAGAATCAGAAGGGAAGAAGTCAGGAAGTGAGTGATAAGGAAAACTAGAGGGGAGGAACTGAAATTACCAAAGATTTCAGGATATAAAAGAGATAAATCAACAGGAAAACCAATTATTGACTGAAGGAAATAAGTCATTCAGATCTAGTAAACCAGTGCAGGCATCTTTAAATAGATACTGCAACAGAGGAAAACAATCCATCACTTAATGAGACAGAGGAGCCTGCAGAATTTTACGAGAACCTGCAACTACAACACACTACACCTGAGTGGTTAAAAAGAGAAATGAGAATTATGAGAGCAGAGCAAAAATAACACACAGAAAAGAAAAACTTGGCTCTTAGAAACTAAAGAAAGAAAAGCTTAGAAATGCCGCACAACGGAAGGACAACCCAGAAGTGAATCGAGAAACAAAAACATTGAAAGAAAACATGTTCGCCATGCAAGTAAAACATATTAAACTTGACCACGGAATGCAGAAAAGGTCACCTAAGGCTCAAGAGTCTCCTCAAAGGGCTGGACAAAAACCCTTGACACCATAAAGAAGGAAATAATAGAAGACAACTTCTCAGAACTTTTGAACATAGAAATTCCTGTTGAAAGACTTCACAGATTTCCTCCAGAAACAAACCCAAGACTGAGAGTTTCAAGATAGATAGTAGCTAAATTTAATCATTCAATTTAAAAACAAGTTCTGCAAGCCATGAAGAGATATTCAAATACAAAGACAAGGACATTCGAATACTACAAGACTATTTTGAACCCTCCAGAAAAAGGAGGAGGGAATGGAATAGTGTTCTGAAGGCAACGGAGCTCAAGATGCAGCCCACACGGATCTACTTTGCAAATCTCAGCCGTTTTGAGGATTTACAGGAAAGTGGCACTCTGGCAGTTAATATGATCATGAGCTTTACTATATGCTGTGCATCAAGCAGGCAAGAAAAAATTGGCATACACATACTCGATAGAGTTTGGTCCTACAAAGGACCTCACTCAGCAGGGAGAGAAGGACCTTAATGATAGCACAGACCTTAGTGGGAGTGCAGAGTCAGAATGAGTACTGAGAAGGGAGGTTGCCAGATGTGAAAAGAGGCATTCCTAAGCAAATCCAGATGTGGTGGAGAAATTCCCCAATACCAGACTTGGGTGGAGGGATTTTCCTTATCAAGACCAGAAACTGGGTGAGAGTTTGAGTTGTAATGGGACCAAAGAAATGGAGGCAGCTTGCTGCCCTTGCATTTGTCCAGGAGTCTCATCCAATCCATTGTTTATGAGCTTAACACAGGGACTCAATGAGTCAAGACAACAGAAAAGTCCAAGCATTTTAACTCTCTTTCTGCTTGTTGTCATTAGGATGACTTAGCCCAGGGGACTCCATTCTGGAGTCCTATCATTTATAAATACAACATCAGATAGCATATTTCAAAGTTCAGAGTTCCATCCGCCATGATTTCCATGTTATGTAAAAATCCGGACAGAACAGATGACTGGAAATCCAAAGGGAGAAATATTTTGTAAACACCAAAAATCCCAGACAAGTAAATTCTGTAAAACTCAGGAAGAGGAAGCAATAAATTACCAAATAGGACCAACTAGGAAGCTTGGGCTGGCTTTTATACACCCTTGAGGCAGAAGCAAGATCCTCTCAGAGGACAAAGCAAGTGACATGACATGGGTGTCAAGTAATGTCATAGGGGGCCTATGCTACAATGCACAGGAGAAGTCATAGGGGATGCCACTGGTAGTATCATAAGGTGGCATGATCAGTGATATCGCAAAGGGGACAGCTAATGACATCATAACTGTTCTGGGTGATGTCAGAGAATAGTGGCAATAGATTCATGAGTTGCAAAACAGATGAAATCATAGTGGACTTACTGGACAATCTCACAGGGGGCATGGGGACATATCAAGTGTGCTGGGTGACAGCACAGGTCACAGTGAGTGACGCCATGGAGGTATGATTGTTGATGTCATGGGGGAACAATAAGTGACATCATGGGGGCACATCCTGTCAGACAAATGTTGTCAAGTGGGTATGGTGGCTGAAACTAATCAGGTGGCCTGTCAATCTGGGGATTCAAAGTTTGATTGATAGCAGCTGGGAGCATATTATTACATATTTTGTATGTAATTATATGTGTATATACTAAGTCAACAAACACACATTTATCAAACCCTTACTAAATGTCAAGCCTTGGCTTACTGGGAATGCAGATACAAACAGAAAGAAATACAACCCCTGACCCTGAAGAGCTTATATTCTAATGGGGGAATGCAAAACATGAAAGGAAACGACAAAGTGTGTGTGAGGGAGAACAGTCAAGTTGCCCAGAGCATGTCAGTGGAAGCACAGAGTGCCGCCCAGAGACAGATGCGACAGGACTGATCTGGGCACCCTCCTCTGGGAGGAGCCGCCCAGATGTGCAGGGATGTCTCCAGGGTGTGAATTCCAAGGCTAGAAAACTTCCTCCAGATGAAGAGCTGAGGGGCTGCAAAACAGATAGAGGCTAGCCTGGAGACGAAAGGATTTCCCCGATGGGTCCTGAGCTCCTTAAGGACGCTGTCTATTTTGTTTTTACTTTTTTTGTCCCACAAGGGTTCTTGATATTGCTGACGTGGGATTTCTAGTTCTTGTGCTGCTATGCTTATATGCTCACATTCACATTGAAACATCCTGAATGGATAACATTAGGTGGCTATTCCAATACATTCCACCGTCTCGTCTTCTACCTAGACCATTTTATTCCCTTTTTATTTGTTTTAGCCATTCTGTGACACTAAAAATGAAGTTCACATCGTCCAGCTGTTTAAAAAAAAGGTTTCATTAACTCTGAAGTACCTTCCAGATATGACATTCCATTAATTAGCATTTTCCATTAATTTTAGGAAGACTAATATAATATGGCCACCTTGACGCAGCATGATCTTTTCCCACCAGATGGCACTAAGAGCAACTTAATGTTAAGTCCAGTCTGAGCTGTCTGACAGGAGGAATTACTGAAAATGAATGGGTAGCTTTCATTTGGAAAGCTATTACTTAATTACCAATTAGAGCAGCGGTTCTCAGCCTGTGGCTTATGTTCAATTTGTAACAAAGAAAACACGTCCTGCGTATCAGATATTTACCTTACGATTCATAACAGCAGCAAAATTACAGTTACAAAGTAACAACGAAAATAATTGTATGTTTGAGGGTCACCACAACATTAAAGGGTCGCGGCATTAGGAAGGCTGAGAACCCCTGAATTAGAGGATATATTTTATGATCTGAAAAATAAAAATTTCCAACCCTGAATTTTATTTATAACTATGGTGTGCTTTATAAGAATAACATTAATTTTAAAGTGTCTCTTATTTTCTCTTATTTATATAAAGTTCATTCAAGTTTGACTACTTCTTATTGGTGATATTTTAAAAATAGGTGATCACTACAATTATATCTTTCTTTAACATAACTGCCAATAAGTTGATATCATACAAGCTTTTTAAAATTGCTCATTTTTATAAAAGTATAGTGTAAGTTCATAATTTTAAAATAATAATTATGTAAGATAATCACAAAATTTTGGTCTTCTGGTTAACATTCATTTATAATTCAATAAATATTAATAACAAAAACAGCATGCATCTGCAAAATGTAAGTAAAGCTGCAGCAGTAGCTAAGAGTTCGTATCTTCATGATTCTCAGATCTGGGTATATTCTCCACCAATATGGCTCACATTACTTTCATGTTCATTTTCACCATATCCGTTTCTCTGTGTAATTTTCCAATCTGTTTGGAAACCAGTAAAATAGTTGGAACCTTGGGAGCAGCTGCAGACAAACATACTGTATGCAGTAGCAGTGAGCATTATGGAAATATTATCTTTTTCCAGATATTATTAAAACACTTAAAATGGGTTATATTAAAATATTGTGAGAGTTTTTTCAACATATATGCCAGGAAGCACAGATTTCTAAACTAAAATTTATTATTCAAAACACTATCATTGATAGATTTGATTTTTATTGACTCATTAAAACTCAGAATT
>JAQQSV010016074.1:0-11928 GCA_028646515.1 Pseudochirops corinnae | reverse complement strand
GTGGGAGAGAAATAGAATGAGAGGAGACAGGGAGAAACAGAATGGGGTTAATCATCTCATATAGAAGAGGCAAGGGATAACTGTTACAATGGAGGGGAAGAACAGGAAGGCAAAAAGGGAATGGGTCAATGTTACTCTAATTGAATTTGGCTAAGGGAAGGAATGACATACACTCTAAATTGGGTATCTTGCCTACAGGAGAGTAGGGGGCATGGGGGTGAGATGGAGAATGATGGAGGGAAGGGCAGAGTGGGAGGGAGGGTTGTTAGAAGCACACACTTCTATAAAGGGACAGAGACAAAGTAGAGAATAGAACAAGGCGGGGCGGGATAGGAAGAAGAGAAATATAGTCTTTCACAATATGTCCATTGTGAAGATGTTCTGCGTAACCACACATGTACAGCTTGTATTGAATTGCTTGTCTTTCCAATGGGAGCAGGTGACAAGGGAGGAAGGGAAAGAATCTAGAATTTAAAGTTCTATAATCAAATGTAAAATATATATATATATATATATATATATATATATACATATACATATACATAAAATCATTATTATTTACATGCAACTGGGAATTAAGACACACAGGCACTGGGGTAAGAAGATCCATCTCACCCTACTGGAAAGTCAGTGGGGTGATGGGGAAGGTTATAGGAGAGAGCAGATTGGGGTAGGGGGTATACAGTGGAATTGCTATTCTGGGGTGGTGGGTAGGGGGAAGATGGGGAGAAAATATGTAACTCAAAATCTGTTGGAAATGAATGATGTAAACTAAAAATAAACAAAAGTTAATTTAAAAAAAAGAAGACTGACACTGACATCTTGAGGGATAATATTACATTTTTACTAAAGCCCAAGTAGAATTTTCCAATTTTTTTTTCCTTCCTGAAGAAAAGAATTATTCCTAGTCTTGCCTCTGGGATACCTACAGAGCGAGTTGACTATAGATGTTTAGAGAAAAGGTTCAAATTAGATAACGTGTAAACCACCTTGCAAACCTTAAAGAGATATGTTACCTATTAATAATAATTGTAAGTAACTGAAAATGATAAAAGGATAATGGGATTAGTTAAATAGTCAAAGCTTGGCTCCAAATAGACCCCCAGGGAAGAAAAGACCTGGGATATAAGTAGAAACTGATGGAACTAGGAAGAAATTACTGATTTTTCTGTAGCTAAGGAGAAAACCATAGCCAAGAATATAACTTAGATAGATTTACAGTGATACCTGAAACCAATTAATATCTAAGACAGGTGGGGAACCTGTGACCTCAAGGCCACATGTGGTGAGGTCCTAGAGGTCCTCAATGCAGCCCTTCTATTAAATCCAAACATTACAAAACAAATTCCCTTAATAAAAGGATTAGATTGTCTTAGATCCTAAGACTTCTCCAAAGGTAGACTCTGTTCTATATGCCTGTATGTAGTTTATAGAAGTCACAATATTTGAAGAACTCAGGGTGAAAAATGAAGAAAATATTTTTTGGGCATGGCCAATGAATAAATTTGTTTTGCTCAACTATGCATGTTTGTTACAAGTGTTTTGTTGAGGAAATAAAAGAGAGTTTAAAAAATAGCCTTTTATGTTAATTAAAAAAATAGAATTATGTTTCTTTTTAAATCATCAAACTTAAAGTAGCTTGTGAAACCTAAAAAATTGGAGCTGAAGATTTGTCTTGAAGAGTTATGAAGGGATAGCTACATTCCTGAGGCTACAGCCACCTGAAGGAGCCCCAAGCAATTAGGTGGAAACAATAGAAGTTTAAAAAAAAAATCCTTCCTCTAAAGGTCTAGACTTGTCCACAAACCATCCAAGAAAGTTCAGTGATTTTCCTACTTTAAAGATCTCCAGAGAAAGAGATTTTATAACTTCTATTCTGGTCCCCTATAATTCTCCTAGTCAAGAAAATTTCCCTTAAATTCTTCCTATTGCATTTTATATGTGTTTCAAGGTGTAATTGAATTGATAGTCCCATTTATGCAGGGATAAGACAGCATTTTCCAGTAAAGTTGCTAGATGTTTCCCCCTCAAGACCCATCAGAAACAAGAGACTCAGCCTGAACATGTTTGCTAAGCTATGACATGAATTCTATAACTATCCCCTTGGCAGACCACACTATACTGGATAATTACAAGTTACATCATAAAGAATTCTCATGGTACCTGTTCTTAAGGATTTCACAGACTACTGAAGGGAAACAAAACTGACTGGCATGTGTTCAACAGAAATATTTGCATATAAGTCTAGCATATTACCAAAGTGTATTGGAGGATAGAGTGAGGCTGGATGGAGGAGGTTCCCTGGAGAAAGCCAAAGAGATGATCTTAAGCTATTATCTGAGGTAGGGAAAGGATGCTTCAGGGTGATTAGGAGAGCAATGACTTCATGTATTCATAAATGAAATCTCATCAGTTGGAAGGAGGGATGTCATGAGAAGAAGTGGAATGTGAGTGTGCATAATGGGACACAAAATTATTGGTAGGGTGGGGCCAGCCAGTAGAAAATTTTGTCATTTTCAGCCAGAGGTACATGTGCCTATGGGCCCATATAAACTAGCAGCTTTCTGTACAAAAAAAAATGTTTTGCTTCTAGGATAATGAGGAAAGGTTGCAGTCATTAAGGGCTTTAGGGGTTTCAATAGGAACATATATGGGTACAGAGGTAGGCGAAAGATGCAATAATGCCAGTGGATTCCACTATCCTATTTCTTCACATGATGAATGTGAGGGGATTTCTTATGAGATTTTGCCTTTAAAAGAAACAGGAGGCCTACTAGATCTGTTTCCATTTAAGTTTGAAGATGATAAGACCTATTTATTTACTTTCACCAAGTTGGACTTGCCTGGGCAAGGATATGATTTTTCTTTCTCAGGATTTGAGCCAAAAACTACCCACCAGAGCCACTGTAACACCATGGAAATGGGAAAAATCCATCCATTTCCACGTGGTTCAGGCTTTTCTCTTCTCAGCAGAAAAGACTACCCTCTAGGGATATGACTAACCTTCAGGACCATAACATGGTCCTTTCTTGTATTATAACTGCCCTCAAAGGTGTTCATTCTTTGGTCTTTCCCACAAAGGAGAAGTGCTGAAGGCGACATAAGATTATCCCAGGGAGTGTTTCCACAGTGACCTCAGGCATACCTTGAACTTTACCCAAAAAAGCAAAAGTTGCAGTCCTGGTCTTACATGTGCACATTTCCCCTAATAGAATGTAAACTCTCTGCAGGCAGGGACCATTTAATTTTTGTCTTTATATCCCTAGTGCCTAGAACTGAGGCAGGATCAGATAGCATTGATCACCAGTGCCTGACACGTAGAAGGCAAACTTTATAGGAATTTGTTGATTGACTAATTCATTCAGGGAGTTGCCTCTTTGATATACACCCTCTTTTCTTCTGAAATCATTCAAGATTTCATTGATTCAGGACCCCACAGAAGGCCACCTAGAGTGACTAGCATGCAGAGTATTTTCCTGACTTTCTGATCAAATTAAGTACAATCCTGGTTAGCTGTATTTAGTCCCTCTGATGAAATTTATTCAGAGCCCCAACATCCAGAAAAGATTGCACTAAGTACTTTCCTCTCATTCAGAAATTGGTCTCTTCAAGGCCCAGTCACAAGGGTCAATAATTATTGAAATGATTGCAAAAGGTAATAGGGATCCTGAGCTCCTCAAGCTTGGGGGCTCGGCAGAGCAGCTGCTGGAGATACATAAAGAATCTCTGCCCTTGGGGAGTGTTCTAACATGAAAATCCCCAGTCTTGGCCAAATGACACCTCTGCTCTCTAAGAAAATAGCATTAAATTTCTTCTCTTAGTAGATCCCAATTTCTTAGCCCTTAGACCACTAGGGAGGCCACAGATTTTAACTACTGATACATTCTTCTCCCTCTCCAGGTGATGTCTTCTACGATCCTTCTCTTGGTTGTCTTTGCCATTTTTGATGAAAAAAACTGGAGGGTCCCCAAAGGCCTAGAACCTGTTGTCATTGGCCTACTTATCCTTCTCCTCTCTTCCTCATTGGGATTGAACAGCGGTTGTGCCATGAATCCAGCTAGAGACCTGGGCCCCAGACTATTCACAGCTCTGGCAGGTTGGGGGTTTGAAGTCTTCACGTAAGTGACCTTAGATGGAATTGTTAAAGAACTATTATAGCCCGTGTGGGCTCTTAATAGTTGACAAGGTAACATTAAGAGGAATAGCATTTAGAAGGAATTATATACATGTATCATCTCACTGAAAGAGTATTGTTTTTTTCTTGTTGGTTTGTTTTAACATTGGTATAGGGAACTTCCAATGAAGAAGCATCCTGATACTGCAGCTTAGGAACTTGTTCTATAGTTCTTATAGCCTTAGTTCCCCAGTGCACTGAGAGGTTAAGTGATTTTCCCAGGGTCACACAGTCAGTATACCAGTGGCAAGATTTGAACCCAGGTCTTCCTGACTCTGAGGCCAGTTCTTTACCTAGTGTGCCACTTTCTCTCAAAAGACTTTGATTTTTATGTTGAGGAAAAATCTGTTGCTGGGATATAGGTAGAGAATGGTTTGTCCCACACAGAGAGAACTTGTACTAAGCTTGATAAATAAATTTCTATGTTAAATGAGCAAATTATTATTATTAATTATAGCTATATATAATATTTTATATAAATTTATCCTTAAAATATTTATATTAATATTATATATTGTTGTATATTATATAGCTAATTATAGCCTGCTCTTTACACACACACACATACACACACACACACACACAATTTAGCTCAATGCCTGGCCCATAATAGACACTATATAAATGTTAGCTATTATGATACGATGATAATGATGATGTTTATCACAGAGAAGGTGCTATAAATGTTTGTTCGCCCTCTCCATCCCTTCCCCTAAATGGTAGCATTCAGAGAGTTAGTAGCCTTTCCCCACCAGAATACAGTGTTGGACTTCACCTCCCACCAGCTGTGTGGGCATGGGCAAGTTGCTTTAAGTCCCTAAGACTTAGGTTTCTCATGTGTAAAATGGAGATAACAGTACCACACCTGGCAAGAGCTACCGTGACAACTCAAATGAGATAATCTACATAGGAGTTCTTTGCAATCTTTAAAGAGCTATAGAAATATTTGTCATTGTTGCTTTCTCCCCTTTTCAGAATGACCCAAGGGGATCTTGGGCTAACTACTGGCCAATATCCTACAGGCTCCCTCCTTCCCATATGAGTTTATGTCTCATCTACTTCCAAAGTTCCAAACCATCCCCCCACCCTCACCCCTCTCCTCAGCCAATCACGGCTGGTCTCCAGAGAGCAACCTATCCCTCCATGAGCAAACTCTCGTCCTACAGTTGAGGGATGGCAAAAACATCAAAGTAAGCTCTGGCTTAATGTTTTCAACGAAGAGGATAGAACTTGAGTTCATAAATTCTCACATAGCCACACAAGCACATGGACACACACACACACACACACACACACATAGAGTCATGTATATATTAATGGCCTTATCTTTCTAAGCAGGATGGGAGACTGAGTTGGCCTTGATCTGAGGCAAGGGACCAAGGCTTTGTAAACCAAATGATCAAAGTTTGTACACATAACAAGAGTGGATCCTAAGGCCTTCAACAAAACATTGAAAACTGTGGGCTACAACCAATGTGACAAAAAGGGACAAGTGAATTAACAGGAATAGTACATGAGATAGAGTGACCATTGATCATGGTGCAGAGTGTATCTTGTCCTGGTTCTATAATCCCTATCATGGTCAGACAAAGACTGGCCATTGTGGACTGGCAACTTGAAAGTAGATTTCTCCAGGTGCTAGGTGCACTTAAAGCAGAAATGTAGAGTCAGCTTTCCAGTGAGCCTTTCCCCTGCTGTCATGGGGTAACTTCACCCTTCTGAGGCACTGATTTGTTGGCAGTAGGTTTGGTAGAAGGCAAAGATTTCCACAGGGCCATGAACTTGTTCCAGGGACCAGTTTAGATCCTTAGCCATTTTGGCAATTTCAACTCAGCCGTGTATTCTTGTTCCCTCAATTTGGAGCTGCTGCCAGGGATGGGGAACCTATGGCCTCAAGGTGGCTGTCAGGTCACTCAAGGGTGACCCTTTGACTAAATCCAAACTTCACAGAACAAATCTCCTTAATAAAAGGATTTGTTCTGTAAAACTTGGGACTCTGTCAAAAAGCCATACTCAAGGACTTAGAAGGCCACATGTGGCCATAGGTTCCCTACCCCTGTCACCCTTGTGATTTTCCTATTATTCCTTCATCTACAGCTGTACCTTATTTCCTCAGTTCCAGACTAAGCCACAAGCTTAGGGTCTAAGAGGAACAGATGAAACAATAAGACTTTCATCACTTGCCTCAGAGAGCACAGCAGATCTGGAGACAATTTTTTTTTTTCTTTTTTGACTGTGCAATAATAGTGACATCTGGTGGCTACTTCATCCAATGTCAGGTTCCATTCCAGAAAAACCTAAATCTAGGACTCAGTGATATTAGTCAGATAGAATCTTGATCTAGTCCAATCCCTTCATTTTAAAAATGGAAAACAAAGGCCCAGAGAGGTTAGACAGCTTACCCACAGAGCCAAGACTAGGGGAAAGCCAATTAGGTAGAAGATCACTCAGGATACAACATAATGGAGTTGTTGTTGTTGTTGTTGTTTTTTGCAAAAATTCTTGCAAATATTTGACATTAATAATTACATTACTAAGTTTTGTTGCCATCAACAGGAACCAACATGGTTGTTGATTGATGTATGATTCAATTCAACAAACATTAAACACATTATGTATAAGACACTAAGATTAATGCTGTGTACCAAGATAAAAACAGACTAGATCATAAATTAAGGAGTTTATTATTTACCAATTATCTAGATTACATTAACTACTAATTATCTAGATCACATTATAATAGAGTACATATTTTTAATAAGGAAAATTTCACTCTGCAGTATTTATTTATATGGTGCTAAATTAAGACTCTATCATTGAGTGGAATGTGTTGGGGGTTCAAGCTAGCACGGGACAGAAATATACAAGGGGCATGATTTTCCAATGTAGTAGGTCAGGAAGCAATTTGTTTTTTAACTTTGCCCATGTAGAACACATCAAGATTCTCCTCTGTTTATGCCAGAACATTTAGCTGCTTAGTAACAGTGTTGGGTACTAGAATCTAGTTTGTCCTGACTTTCAATAATATGAAACTCTTGCCCATCTCATTCTCCGTTTCAATCCCCTTTTATGTGTTGCCTTTCCCCATCAGAAAGTAAGCTGCTTGATAGCAGAGGCTGTATCAACATTGTCATCATTGTTATTACCATTATATTTGAATTTCTGTTCCATAATATAGTACCTGGGACATAAGTGCTTAATAAATACTTTACCTAACTTCCTAGCTTTGGCCAGATAAACTATTCCCTCTCTAGAGAATATAGGGAGAAATTATTGCCAAATTCAGCTACCTTAGTTTAGAATCAAGGCTACCATAACATCCCCAATGGGTTGTTTAAACACTTAAGAGTATTGGTGTGAGAGATACATGTGGGGCAAATTCTATCAGAAAGTGGAAGTGACCTCAAAGATAACATTTACTATGTACTCTGTATCTAGTTAGTGCTTAGCAATATCTTTATCTTATTATATATTTGTTATAAATATTTTATAATTTCTTTCATTCATTTATTTTATTTGCATACCCAAGTCAATCCAACAGACATTTATTAAGTAGATTTAAGAAATTATACCAAGGCCCTGGAATAAAAAGACAAAATTTTAATAGCAGCCCAGGCCCTCAAAAAGCTTGTACTTCACATATTTCTAATTTGATTTCAATGATGGTGTCCCCTCCCAGCTTCTGCTGTGTCAGGATTAGTTAGTTTCCCCTGAATGAACTCCCCAGGCTGCATCTAAGTCTCCTCAGCCTTAACTATATAAGTATAGGTGTGTTCTTAGCTCTCACAAGTCCTATTGTTTGTTTGCTACTCTCAACCATCCTAATGCCATGACCATTTAATAAAGTTCTTCATGTTGTGGTGACTCCCAACCATAAAATTATTTTCTTTGCTACTTCATGACTGTAATTTTGCTACTGTAATGAATCATAATGTAAATATCTAATATGCAGGATGTATTTTCATTGTTACAAATTGAACATAACCCACAGGTTGAGAACCGCTGCAATAAATCATATGGGTTGGTTTGATTGGAAATCAACTCAGCAGGATCCTGGGCCTGGGAAATCCCTGCCTCACTATTCCTTTAGGGTATATTTACTGCACTCACCTATTTTCTTCCCCAAACTCTGGAAAAATGACAAAAGGAACTGAGTATATACATGATAGAGGTCCATAGGTAGTCAGTTTTTGATGGGTAGAAAGCCAGCTAGTCAGAGAAAAATGAGCCATCCAAACTAAAAATGAATTGTAACGTAAATTTCTTGTTTGCATTTCAGAGCTGGAAGTTATTTCTGGTGGATCCCCGTAGTGGGGCCTTTCCTTGGTGGTGCCTTAGGAGGCTTCATCTATATTTATGGTATCGAAATCCACCATACAGACCTAAACTCAGATGAAAAGAAGGAACAAGTGGAGGAGAAACATGAACTCAGTGTGATAATGTGATAATCCCACCCTGAGTTGTGCAGCTGATTGAAGCCAAGGGTCTATGTCTATGTCTATTCACTAAAAGTACAAATTTGATGAAGTTGTAAGACTGAAAGCTAGGAAAAATCCATTCGCTTGTGTTGGGCCCATTGGGATAGATACTCTCCAGTAGGACTAAGCAAGAAGTTGGGTTGGAGACTGCTACCTTTGGCTCTGCAGGTTGGTGATTCCCCCAAGAAAGCACCTAAGATGGAATCTTCTGATGGAGCAGAGATTCCTCCCCCCCACCCCCCACCATCCTTTTGGTTTCATCTTTGTGATGTTAGTCCTTTAGGGTAGGACACTTGATTAGTGACATGCTCACCTGGATTTATCCCTGTTGCATTATCTGTTAAGAAATATTTCATTCAGTGCCATCATGTCCCAGGTCTTTTACCGTGTGAGTCCCAAAGATTATTCTCTGAGTACCAAGGTACGTGTATTCAAAGACTTACAGTTGTCTCAGTCAACTCATCTGTGACTGGAAGCTTATAGAACTTAAGATTCTAGCTGCTTGTCAACTCTGCTGCTATAATACATTCATTGGTGACATCATACATCCTAGAAATGGTTTTGCCAAAAAAACTGAAAATGTCTTTCAAAAGAAAATATAAACTATGCTCATGGTCCTTTAAATCAGACATGAAAAAAAAGCACTGATCCACGTATCCACATCTTTAATAAATCAGGGGAAGACTGAACAGGAATCAAGATTGTATATTCCGAATGTGTTGTTTTCCCATGACACTCTGTATCTGTTAAGGGTGCTCTAGGATACTACCAATCCAGAGCCAGTTGATTTTGATAAGCCAGTTGAGCAACCAGTGGCTGTCCCATGGAACAGATTAAGTGTTTAGTCACTCCTTATTTGCTTTTCAAGATGGCTAACTACAATGGACCGACCTCTTTTCTGGTCAGCAGTTTGTCTTGTAAAGATCTAGTAGGCAGTTGTGTTTTGCATACCACCTAATATAGAAAAAAGTACCCAAGAAAGAAAATCATGGCACTGGTTACTATTCTTGTGGGGTTGTATAAATTCTGGAGGCCCAAATTGAATTTTTTATAGCAGCAATATTTGAAAATTAGTTTAATCCTCTTTAGAGAGTGGTATCAAACTCAAATAGAATATGGATCTCTGCAGGACACATAACGTCTTTTAAAAAGTACAAATTAGCATCATCTATGTTTTATTGTATTTTTATTTATTTTGTTAAACATTTCCCAATTACATTTTAAACTAGTTCAGGCCATACAGAGGAGTTTTGTAGCCCAATGCCCACCAGTCTGACACCTCTTTAGAGGGCAGGAACTCTTATATTATAGCCTAAAATGTGATGGAACCTTCAGCATGCACAATATTTCACTTCCTCTGAATCCTTTAGTTGTAAAGTACTTGCCAACCATCAGCCAAGAGCTATTTGGTATGTTGTAGTCTTCTTGTGCCTTGTCTATTAACACTTTACATTCTAGATAGGTCAGACCACTGGGCTACTAATTCTAATGAGATTAAATATAACAGTGATAAATATAAGTCCCTGCACTTTGATTCAAAAAACTAACTATATAATTGCACATGTCCAAGGGGGAAGTTGGCTTGACAATCATTCACATGAAATGGCAGGTGAAAAAGCTACCAAGATCCAGACTGTAAGATATGCATAGAGTCCAAACTATGGGAAATGATGGTCTCATTATGTTTTGCTGTAATCAGATTCTCTCTAGAGTATAGTTTTTAATTGTGGGTACCACATTTTGGGAAGATCATGGACAAATGGGACATATCCCAAAGACAATAGTGAGAGGACTGAAAACCATGAAACGTAGAAATTGGTTGAAGAAACTGGGGACATTTAGACTGGAGAAAAGAAGACGGGAAGAAGCAGTATTCAAGTATTGGAAAAATGTCCTAAGGAGATCTTTTGCTTGGCTTTAGCAAGCAGAACAAAGAATAATGGATGATAGTTTCAGGAAGACAGATTTTGCTTTATGTAAGAACAACTTTAATAATCAGATGTTCAAAAGAGAAATAGGTTACTTTTGTGGATAATGGGTATTCCTTCACTAAAGGTCTTTAGACAAAGATTGGATTTGTGGAGATAGTACAGCAGGAATTCTTTTCTAGTATTGGACTAGATGATCACTGAGGTTCCTTCTAACTCAGAGACTTCACAATTCTATGATTGCAACTTTTCTGCCTATGTCCAAGATAGTAAGAGTCTCAATCCTCAGGTTTGGAAGCACTGAGAAAAATCATAAGATCAAATACACAGATCTGAGGCCATGTAGTCCAAACCTCCCATTATACAGACAAGGAACTGAGGCCCAGAGAGAAAAACTTAAGTGATATACTCAGAGTTATAGTGTCTGAAGTAGGATTTGAATCCAAGTCTTTCCTTGCACTGTATTTACTATTCTATACTGATTGCTTAGCCCACAATCTTTCTGTTAGATTCACACTTCAACTATTCAAAGCAGATGAGAATCTACCCTCTTTGAAAAGACTTCCAGAAAAGGATATGACACAGCCTCTTCCAGGAACAGTTTGTAGACCCCATGATATGATTTCACTACTTTCCAGTAGAGTTCAGATGTCATCCTTACCAAGGACAGGTGATAAAGTCCCCTCTAAATCCCTTTTGGTCCTCATTTCCTAGTATTCTGCTCCAGTGGGACGGCTAACAGTCTCTCAGAAGAACGCTTAAAATATGTGAAGATCTATTCTCAGGGCTCCCTTCTGTCCTCTCTTCTAGCAAAATAATTCCAGCTTCCTAAACTTTTATTTTAAACAATGCAACTCTATAAAAGTTACTTTTAAAAAACAAACCTGTTAAGAGTATGGTTATACTCACAGTGTTAAGAGAGAAATGATCTTATAAATTAGATATTATATAGCTAAAGCTGTTCATTCTTCACATGAGGATCAATATGGGGAAATGACATATCCAAGGCATACCATATTCCAGTGTATATATTCCATTGAGTCTTATGTCCTTATCTGGCTGATTTATGGCTTGGCAGAGCACTGATTCCAAACAATGAAAGCTCTGTGTCTTCTGGGATCATTCCTCTAGATACCAGCATGAGGATGAAAAGAGATAGAACCCTGAAAATGTTTTTAACTTACTGAAAGGTATAATTGGAAGTCTGTTTTTAGATGGCAGGAGTCTGATACTCACTTCATAATTTGCTATCTTTCCTGGTCAGTCTAATCTTCCTATTGTAGCAATTCCAAATATCTCTTTCTTTTTTTTTTTTTTTTTTTTTTTTTTTAATTTTTAATTTTATTTT
>JAQQSV010016073.1:0-11928 GCA_028646515.1 Pseudochirops corinnae | reverse complement strand
TTATTTTCTTCAGTCAGGTTGTTGACTCTCTTTTCATGATTTTCTTGCATCATTCTCGTTTCTCTTCCCAATTTTTCCTCCACTTCTCTTATTTGGTTTTCAAAATCCTTCTTAAGCTGATCTATGGCTTGTAACCAATTTACATTTTTCTTGGAAGCTTTTGGTACAGGAGTTCTGATTGTGTTGTCTTCCTCCCATTCCATACTTTGATCCTTTTTGTCCCCAAAAAAGGAATCTAAAGTTGGATTGCTGTTCTTACTTTGCTTCCCTTGCCTGCTCATGTTTCCAGTCAATTACTTGACATTTCTCTTTCTCTCTTTTTGTGTGTATTTTCTTTTGGCTAAAATAGAAATAATGTTTTACATGACTTCACATGTATAACTTATGTCATATTGCTTGCTTTCTCAAAAAGTGGAGGAAGAGTTGAAGTCAGAGAATTTGGAATTTGATATTTTAAATTATTGAATGTTAAAAAATTTTAAAATTGGGAAATATTTAACTAAATAAAATTGTATTTAAAAAAAGGTGTGTGGCTGGAAAAAAAAGATAGACCACACAGTGAGAGTAAAGGATACCTAGTAACAACAAATATGTTCCACTGGTATAGGTTCAATGTTAAGAGTGCAATCTTCTAGTGCTTTTGTTTGATCCTTATAGAAGATATATGAGAAGACAAAGGCAATCTAGGAAATCATGATTGGATTGCTATCAGCAATATTACCCAGGAAGGATTACCCACATGGATGAGTTTACATTTTGCTTGAAGTAGGGAAGTCTGTTTAAGATAGATTATATTAAGAAGGTAATCTAGAATGAGGAGAGGACTGGAGACCATGACTAGAGACTGGAAGGAGTTTCAGATAGAGAGAAGACTTAGTAAAAATATAATAACTCTCTTGAAGTCAAGTCAAAGTCACTTGTTCTGTTTGACTTTAGAGAACAAAAATAGATATCATGGGTAGGAGTTGAAGAAAGGTAGAAGTGTAGGCTTGATGTGAGGACAAATTTTCTAATAATTAGAACTGACCCAAAATAGAGTGACCTTACTTGGGAGGCAGCAGATTTCACCTTGCTGCATGTCTTTAGGCAGATCCTAGGTGGTGTCGTATCACTGATATAGTTGAAAAGAGACTTTTGAGATTCCTTTCTATTTTTATATTAAATGATTTTCAAGGCTTGCTAAATTACATCATCATTATCTCATCATCATCATCAGGTTAGTATTTACATTTGTAGTCTTAGGATAAAGTGGGCATATACCTTTGTGAGCAGTTGTGCACTTTTGGTTTTATGCTTGGAAAAAAAGTGATATTTTTATTGATTGTTAGTCAAACACATTCCCTAATTGATAAATGGTCAAAGTATATGAACAGGCAATTTTCAGAGGTGGAAATTAAAGATTAATCTCTAAGCATATGAAAAAATGCTCTAAATCACTATTGATTCGAGAAATGCAAATCAAAACAACTTTGAGGTACCACATGTCACCAATCAGATTGGCTAAGATGACAAAACAGGAAAATGACAAATGCTGGAGACGATGTGGAAAAATTGGAACACTAATGCTTTATTGGTGTAGTTATGAACTGATTCAGCCATTCTGTAGAGCAATCTGGAACTATGCCCAAAGGGCTATAAATAATTGCATACCCTTTGACCCAGTAATACCACTTTTGGGGTTATATCCCAAAGAGATCATAGAAGCGAGAGGAAGACCCATATGTACAAAAATATTTATTGCAGCTCTCTTTGTGGTGGCAAAAAACTGGATATTACGGGGATGCCCATCAACTGGGGAATGGCTAAACAAGTTGTGGTATATGAATGTAATGGAATACTGTTGTGCTATAAGAAATGGGGAGGAGATGGACATCATATTTACCTGAAGAGGCTTATACAAACTGATGCTAACTGAGAAGAGCAGAACTAGGAAAAATTTGTACACAATCATAGATACATCGTATGTGTGCAACCAACTTTGATAAACTGGACTCTTCTCAGCAATGCACAGTTATGAGACAACTCTACAAGTCTCAGGATGGAAGGAGATACCTACATTCAGAGAAAGATCTAGAAAGAACAGAGTTTAAATGGAGACTGAAGCAATCTACACACTATCATTCTTTTCCATGTTTGGTTTTATTTCTTCTTTCCCATTGTCCACTCCATTGGTTACAACCCTTCTGTACAACCAGACTAATGTCCAGTGTGAAAGTATTTGCAGATCCTATACTTGATTGCATGCCACCATGGGTGGGGGAGGAGAGAGAGGGGAGAAAATTTGAAACTCAAGGGATTGTGGAACGGAATCTTGTAAACTAAAAGCAAATAAACAAATTAATTTTTTTAAAAAAAGTTGGATTATGCTGTTCACATATATATCCAAAAGTTGTTGATCTTGCTAGAAATGGAAAGAATTATAATCTTTGGTTTGTTTATAGTGGATTTATATGTGTATATCTAACAGGGTCTCTTTTTAATAAAAAAGTCATCCCTTATTTCTTTTTCTTTTATATTCTCATTTTTCATAGCTTCAACTGTGTGTACAAATTAATAATTTATTGGAAACCCTCTTTATGCATAGTAATGTATTTAGTTTCTGTATCAGTGGAGCTTATAGTCTAATTTAGAAGATAACATGTGACAGAAAATAATTATCTTACAATAAATGGTGGTGTCTATGGCACTATCTACACCAAGGGAATTCAGAGGGAAAGAAAACTAGAAAAACTAATAGTTTTAGCAGCAAAAAATGAGTCAAAAATGATTTCCTCAAAGTAGCAGGATACAAGATGTATTTATAGAAATAACTCGGTTTCATTATATACTACCCATAAAGGGTAAAAAATCAACAATTTTAGCATACTTTAAAACTTTAAATTATATTAATTTATAAATTATTTTTTGTTTAAATTAAAAACGAATCTTTCTCATCTCACATACCTCTGAAATTGCTCCCATGATATCCTGTTTCATTCTTGTCTCACACAAAGAGATGGCTCTTTTCCTTTCCAAGGCAGACAGGTTTCCACATGTACTCTTGATCATAGCTCCCAAATTCTCCATCTGATTGCCTCCATTATCATCTCTATGCTGTCTCTAATCTTCAGTCTCTTCTTAAGTTCTGGCTTCATTCCTATTGCCTACAAACATTTACCTCTCTCATCTTTAAAAATTCCTTCTTCCTTCCTGCTGTCATCTTACATCTCTCCTCCTGTTGGCTAAACTCCTTGAAAAATCCATTTATACTTAGCACCTTAGCACTTTCTCTGCTTTCATGGTCGAAACTTATAGTTTGACTTTCTACCTTTCCTGGATAAACTCCTTTATAAGGCCACGTGCAATCTTTGTCCCCACTCCTTTCCATTCATCCCCTTCTAAACTTTGCATTCTGTCTTTTGACCTCATCATTTAGTTGAGACTGCTTACCGCAATCTTTTAGTTGCCAAATCCATTGTTTTCTTCTCAATCCTTATTCTTAATATGAAGCAGCTGACAATGTTGGTCGCCTTCTGTATCTGCATATTCTCTCTTCTTTGGGTTTTTCTGACATTGTTCTCTTTGATTCTCCTACTTGTATGATCTCTCCTTAGTTTCCTTTACTATCTCTTCATCCATGTCACTTGCCCTGTGGTCTCTCAAGGCTCTTTTCTCTCTATGCTTTCTCACTTGGTCATATCATTATCTTCCATACTGTCGTGGGTTCAGTTATCATCTTTGTAAATGATTACAAGATCAGTATAGTCAGTCCTAGTTTCTTCCAAGAGCTACAGTAGATTAGATTGGATCAGCGTAGTCAACCTCACTATACTTTACAAATTAAAACAAAAATAAAGATTTTATGTATTCCTAATAAAATTACCTTAAAAATGGAATGAAATGAAATTATATCAAAAGTCATGTGGGTAAATATAAAATAGCATAATAAAGTTGATCAAGTTTAATTTGTCCTAGATTTTTAAAGGATATTATATAATAGTTAACAGTAAAGAAAGCCACCAGAGGCAGCAAGCATGACGTTATAATAGATATGTAGTTGGCCTTGCAATCTCATGATAACCTGGTTTAGGTCCCTATTCTTGCAAATGCTGACCAGGGTGAGTCACTTGCCATATTAGTGGTATAGACAGCTTTCTAACGGTATAAGTTGCAGAGAAGTCAATATATCAGTTAGACAGAGTTTCCTCATTTGGGAGTACCTGATACTGTGAAATCACAGGTCCAGTCCCTCTCTCTCTCTCTAGTCCTATCACTAAAACTTTATGATATTAAATAAAGAAATAGAAAAATCATATAGAATAGCAATAAATATGAAAAGTAAGCATGGAAAAGAAAAATGGAAGGAGTGACTCATTTAATAAACATTATTAATATAGATAGCAATTTGACAAATCACAACCATGTTTTTGTCCTTAACCTCACACAATTCTTATGCTTCATTATGTCCATTATCTAATTAGTGTCAATACTTACTCTACTGGAACAGATTTCCACTCTCTGACCACCTACCACCTACCTGTCCTCCTCCTTGACTTACCTGTGTCTTTCTGTAAATCCTTCCTAGAAGATCTAGCTAAATTGCTTGCAATTTAGTATCTTAGACCTAGAGGTCAAGGACTTGGGTTCACATTCAATTTGGGCAGCTTAATACATTTGGGACTTTGGCCATATCATTAAACCTATTTTTTTTTTTTTTACTTCTGTAAAACAAAGGGAAATGAATTGTGAAGTAAAGGGAGTGAAACAAGGGATTTTGCTCTTCTGCTGTTTATTACTGCAAACCATAAACCTTAATAAATTCCAACTGGATAAAAGATCCAAACCTTTTTTTTAAAAGGACAACAACAAAGTTAGAAGAAAATAGAATAATGACTTTAACCTAATTATGAAGGGTTTAGGCCCAATGACAGACTCTTGTTATTACCTAAGGATCAGCCTAGACAGATTTAGAAAGGTTAGCACCAGGTTGACTGCAGGGTTATAAATTTTTCAGCCACTGCAGTTTTCAAACAAAATTTGTTCAATTATAGAGCGATCTTGATCTGCATCTTTGGAGAAAGGAGCAATATCAATAAACTCACGGATTCTGAAAGTATTAAAGAACAGGAGGAAATAGATGTTTTCCTCTATGTGAGAAGTTACAGAAGAAAAGTCAGATGAGGTTTCAGAAACTGATAATTAGAACAAAAATGATATAAACAGGACATAAAGAAAATAATGATTTTGGGGAAAAACTTCCTGAACTCCTCTTTTTCAGCGTTCCTCATTGGTTATGTGTTGTATCCTGCTCGCATCCACTTTGCTGCTTTTCATTGATTTCTATGTGATGAATATCTTTAGTTCTTCAAAAGGAGTATTGTTCTATCTTTCTTCCATGCAGCAATTCAAAAAAAAATGTTTATATTGAAATGATAGACCTTTGCTGTTATGGGAAGGGGGCGAGGCTCAGTAAAATTGCCTTTCAGTTAACTGAAGGTAATCCAGCCTGGTCCCCTCCAGTGGGATGATAGGCATTCTTTAATTTTGTATTGTATCTTTTGTTTTTATATCACTCTGATTTCTACATATATCCCTCCTCTCTTCCTTTCTTTGTTATCAAGACCTTAGAATAAAGAATAAAAAGGAAACACACAAGAAAAAAACAATTTGGATAGTTGTCATTCTTTGTCCATTTCTTTTTTGTGAGGATAGTTGGACCAGATTCTGAGTGAGTGATTATAGACTGGGAGACATCTAGGTGCCAGTGGATAGATTTCTAGGCCTGGAGTCATGAAAACCTGAATTAAAATCTGGCTTTAGTTACTTATTCGCCATGTGACACTTAGGCAAGTCACTTGGCCTCTGTTTGCCTCAGTTTCCTCAACTGTAAAATGGGGATAATAATGGAACCTACTGTACAAGATTGTTGTTAAGTATAAAATGTGATAATATCGTAAAGTGCTTAGCACAGTGACCGGCACAAAGAAATACTAGTTTTGATGGAGATGAAGATAAGATCGTGGTGGTAGTGGTATGATAGTGATGATAATACTTAGATATTGTTTAGGAGGATTTATGTCAGTCTGTGACTTAATACAGTCAATGGATCATCTGCAAAAAAGGAAAGTTTGGAAGATCTTACCATTTACAGGCAAACTTGCTTTCATTTGCACTAAAGTTTGTGTATCTTACATGACATTAGCAAATACCTTTGCTAAGCTTATATCTTTTCATTTTATGCTTTCCTTGATATTGATAGTAAAAGGATTTCCAAACAAAATTATTTGTCTTATTTCATTTATTAAGGAATCTCGTCATATCTTACCATATATGTGGGATATAACTTGTTGGGAAATATCGGGTAAGGACTCCATTTTGCTTACTTGAGTCAAACATTTTTACAAATTTCAGTAATTTCAATAATTAAAAAAATAAACAGTATTCTCTGTGTCTTGCTGTAGAATATTGTTTGTTGAAGCCTGCCAGTTTCTTTTTCATCTCATTAAGCTTTGCCTTGATACTTGTGTAGCACCTTTTTATATTTTCTAGAAGTGAGAAATAGGTCATATGTAGTTATTCAGCTCCTCTCAATCTTGTTATTAAAATTTTCTTTTGTCATTGTTTAGTATCTTACTTGTATTGTCTTGGAAATCCATCTTTTAGCGCCCTTAGCTTGTGTCACTTTTTTTTCCCCATTCTCCATCTTACCCAACTTTTCTTACAGTCAATTCTTGTTTGCCATTTTTTCACTTTTTCATGCAACACTTAAGGTACCAAGATGTCAGGTCCAAATATGGTGGGTTTACTGTCACTGAAGAACAAAATAGTTTGTTATAAAAATATTGATCATTATTTTCTGTTTATATGTTTGTTCTTCCTGTTTCATCCTTAAATTGTCTTGATATGATTTAGTTTAATTGTGTCTCTGTGTCAGGCTTTCTGCAAACTTGTTTGATCTTCCACTGCTTCTAACCATTTTATGAGATTTTACTCTTGGCTCCCATGCTTCACCAGTTGGTAAGGAGATCAGAGATTTACTTTCTGAGGTGGTTTCTAGGCTACCAACCTATTTGTTGTGCCAATTGCTTTATATTTGCTATACTTGCTTAGTAATGATGAAAATAATAACAAATGGTCTGTATATTCCTTTATTATTTCCTATTTCTTGGCAGCAATATCTTGTCTGCATATGTTAGGTTGAAGTTCATTTAATTACATACCATATTTTCTTATCTTTATCTTACCTTCTTTTTGGTATCAAGATCTTTGTTTTAATACCTCAGTGGTCTATACACAGAGATCTAATTTGGAAATGACTCACTGAGATTCTTGATTGTTAAAATATAGCTAACTTCATCTTCCTTGATTGGAAGTTATTTCACGTTTATATTTGTATCTCCAGCACCTAGCTCAGGGCCTGGAATATAGTAGGAACATTATAATGCTTATTGGTTGATTGATTTAAAAAGATATATCATATGGTACTTGTCTGGTCCAGTGCTTGCTGACTCTCATCTTCAATAAGATAATTCTGTGGCTGCCTTTGTTTCTTAATTCCAAACTGGATTTTCTGACATTTTCTGCTCCTTTCCATTACATAGAAGTTACCAAATATTAAGGTATCTTGGGGTCCACTTTTACTTTGAAGTTACTGAATACTAAATTTTTTTTCCTTTGTAAGGTCTTTTCAAAATTTTTTTAGAAAATTGTTCTACTTCATTTATCTTCTGCAACAGAAATCGGCATATAGACTGCACTAATTGTCATGGTCAGCTTTTTGTTTATACTAATTATGAGTACTGAAATTTGAAACTTCCTATGAAATGGTCTTGTTGCCTTTTGATACATGAAGAAACAAGTCCATTATTTGCCTAAGAAGAACCCATAAAGCATCCTTTCATTTTAGCTGTAACTTCTTGGCATCGTGTAGGTTTTTTTTTTTTCCATAGTTAAAATGTCAGTATTGATATAGATTCATTTTCTCTATTTCAGGGATTCTTGTGTGTGTGTGTGTGTGTGTGTGTGTGTGTGTGTGTGTGTGTGATGGATCAATTTAGCAGTCTGCTAAAGCCTATGGACTCCTCAAAATCATGTTTTTAAACAGGCAAAGATTTCATAATCTGCTTATCAGGCTAGGGAGGATGAGCATCTTATACTTTGCCAGAATGGTCCTTGATAGAATATGTGGTTTGTCCCTGGGACTGAACTGAAATGCTTTTCAGATTAGTAAAACCTGCCAGTGTTTGTTCTCTTTTGGGACAATCTTTGAACACTGAGTTTCTCTGCTTAGCCATATTGAAGTAGAAATTTTGGAATTGGGCCTACTTTATTTTATGTGATTTTGTTCTTCTTTTTTTATTTTAGTGTCAGTTCTTTCTGTTAAATTGAATACTAAACTTATTACCAAAAAAAACTTTCCTGTCATTTTGAAATATCTTAGAATTACAAAATGCCTTTTATTAGTATACTTAATTACTTTGGATACGAGTAGTAATATATAGGTAAGTAGAGGAGATATTTGATTTGCTTTTTCTATGTAAACATTTTAAAACATTTTTCTGTTTGATTCTTTTTTAATGGTCTCTTTCTTTATTTTCCTTCATTAATGTGCCATATACTTCTCCTTTCTCTTGCCTTCCAAGTAAATTAAAAGAAATTTAAGAAAAGTATACTAACTTCCATCATTGAATGATTTTTTAAATGGCTTTGTTATAAATTCTTTAAAGATTTCTAATGGAAATGCTTAAAGGAGAAAGGAAGGGCTGTATCATATGTAACCTTACCCCTTCTTTTTCTTTTTTTTTATTGAATAGACCATTTAAACTAAATTAAGTAAAGGATATAAATTCTGTTGTTTCAGTTTTTAATATTTCATGAATGATTTTATAGATAAAATTACATTTAACAATAAATATGAAGAAGAATTTATATAGCCTGTTCTAGTTTGATATGGAACAGCAAATCCCATTTCTCTGTAGCTGTAAAGAAAATTCATTATAATGTCTTTGGTTGTAAGAGATGGTTTCATTGTGATTAGTTACGTTGATAATAAAACAACCTTTTTACAAATGGCTCAAGATACATGGGATTGTATGTGTCTGCTTTTAATGGCATTGAATTCACATATTTTCTACCTTATTCACTTATTCTTTTTTCTATTTCTTTTTTTTCTTTTCCATTAAGATTTCTTTTAAATCTTTGGAGATTTAGAATCTCAGCAAAAATATACTGTAATAAAGCATAATTTTTTAGAAAAAACATTTTACAAAGAATTATAGATTTCTGACCTGATCTTTCTGAGTAACAAAGTTTTGTTTTTTAGGCAAAATTGAAATTCTTGGCAAAAATTCTTGATTTGGTTATCAAATTTTGAATTTGTCCCTAGAATAAATTTAATACATTTTTCTAAAGGACAATCACCTTAATACTAGTATTCATCGATCATAACAGAAGGTGGTTGAATCTGAAGTTACTTTTTAATATATGAGCATTTTATGTTTTTTATTATTTCTTTAAGCATAGATATTTTTAAAATAATTGTAGTCTCTTCTTTCTCAGTGTTTTCTTCTACAGTAATGTAGTATACTCTTTGATCGTACTATCAGAAATAAATAAAAACTATAGTATCTTTGATTTAGAGGGAAAAATTAGATACTTATAATTGATAAAATGAATGAAAGAGAAACATTTTAAAGAGCTTATTATGTATGAAGCACTATGCTAAGCAAAACAAATGAGTCATATTCTGCCCTCAAGAAGCTTACATTATAATAAGATTAAACAATACATAGAGGGAATAGTGGCCAGAGAAAGATGTTTTGGGAATGGTGAGTGGAGTCATTGAGTAATCAGTTGATATATCTTTTGTAGAAATGATAGTATTGATGTGATTATTATTCCCAGAGCATGAATTGGAGGGGTATGGTATATGTTGCAACAGAGTTAATAGCTAGAGAACATGATAGGAATGGAGGTTAGTAGATGACCGAATCAAATCTGAAGCATGGCCTGATTTGGGGTTGGCTAGATATAATGGACCGTGTGAGCTCACTCACCAGTCAGACAGCTCTGTGCTAAGGTGGGAGATGCAATATAGTCTTTGGAAATTAGAATTCAGTTGACATTCCTATTATGATTTGAAAGGGGAAAAACAGATTTTTCACTTCTTATTATTTCACTTAACTACTTTAAGACATTGGGAGCTGGGATATAGAGAATATGTGCCTACCATTATTATATATAAAGTTCCAGTGAACAACTTGTGCTTTAGAAGGCAGAGTTTTGATAATACAGGTATTTAAATTACAAAGCCACGCCATTTTGTCAGTTATAGGCATCAGTATATTGTTGTTGTTTTTTTAATGTGAAGCAGTACACTTACAGTTGATAAATAATACAGTCAATTTGTGTTGATATGGCTTAGATGAAAAGAAATTTAAGAAATTGAGATATGCTTCTGGGATCCTGGCCTGCTGATTGATTAGTACCATATAAATTACAATCTGGTTTGGGGTAGCAAGAGCTGAGATGCTACAAGGGGTTAGGTATTTATGCTAGAGAGCTAACTAGAAATGCCAGTGGGGGTCAAACACATATATTTACTTTTTAAAAAATGCGTTTCTGGGGGGCAGAGTCAAGATGGTGGCATAGAAGCAGGTAAACTCTGTGGCTCCCCCCATAACCACCTCAAATACCTATAAAATATGACTCTACACAAATTTTAGAGCTCCAGAACCCAAAAATTGACAGAGAAACAAATCTCCTGCTGAAGGCAGCCTGGCAGGCAGACAGGAAGGGTTCATCACAGCACACTGGGAGCTGAGACCAGCCCTACATGAGCCCTGGTTTTAGCTGAGCGGCTAGGGCCAACCGTGGCTGGACATTCGGGAGAGTGGATCACTAGCAGCTGTGGAGGTTTCCAGAATTATCAACCCATAAATGCCAAAGACAAAGTGAAAGGTCAGTGGAACTCGGGTGAATTTGGGGGGTATGGAGGAGCAGGTTTGGCCCTCTGCCCCCAGAGCCAGAAGCGGCAGAAACCACGTGCAGCCTCCTACACATGGCTGCTTCAGAGCTCCTGGCCTGCAGATTGCAGGGGGGCCAAGCCACTATTCAGAGGCTAAGTGCTCTTTCCTTAACCTGCCTGGATCGAGATTGTGGCCTTGGGTGGTGTTCCTGACATGCGTGAGCAGTGAGCCAAAGCTGGTAGGGGAAGTAGAGATGGTGGCCTCCTAATAGCTCTGGCAGCTGCGAAAACCCGAGCAATTTGGGGCAAAGCTCTCCCCTCTGGAAGCAGAGTTCTAATGTGGCAAAGAACTCAAAAATCAAGTTAATTGACTGGCAAAATAAGCAGGCAAAGGAAGCAAAGCAAGCAAAGCAATCCAACTTTAGATTCCTTTTTTGGGGACAAAAAGGATCAAAGCATAGAATGGGAGGAAGATGACACAGTCAGAACTCCTGCACCAAAAGCTTTTAAGAAAAATATGAACTGGTTACAGACCATACAGGAGCTTAAGAAGGATTTTGAACACCATATAAGGGAAGTGGAGGAAAAATTGGGAAAAGAAATGAGAATGATGCAAGAAAATCATGAAAAGAGAGTCAAAAACCTGACTGAAGAAAATAACACCTTAAAAAAATAGACTAACTCAAATGGCAAAAGAGGCCCAAAAAGCCAGTGAGGAGAAGAATGCCTTAAAAAGTTGAATTTGCCAGATGGAAAAAGAATCTCAAAAGCTCACTGCAGAGAATAATGCCTTCAGAATTAGACTGGAGCAAATGGAAGCAAATGACTTTTTATGAAATCAAGATACTATGAAACAGATCCAAACAAATGAAAAAATAGAAGGCAATGTGAAATATCTCCTTGAAAAAACCACTGACCTGGAAACAGATCCAGGAGAGACAATTTTAAAATTATTGGACTACCTGAAAGCCATGATCAAAAAA
>JAQQSV010016072.1:0-11929 GCA_028646515.1 Pseudochirops corinnae | reverse complement strand
TTTAGATGGGCCTGTGATACATAAAGCAACAGGCTATTCATTATTACGCATATTTTATCTCACACAAGAGAAATCTCAAAATCTAAAACGAGGGATAGGACAGAAGCACTGAGGAACCTGGAGCAAAGAAAGAAGAATTCAAAGCAAAGGATACCACCAGGTCCCCATCATTAACAAGGGGAAGATATATATAAGGGGGGTGATGAGGAGCCCTTTCATCAAACTGATTTGGGGGAGAGGGACTTATTAATCCCCCTCTCTTCCAAGTTTGTTATCCTCTAAAGAGTTGAACGTGCCTCATGTTTCTAGATTTGTTCATGCTTTCTTATGTGGTCCTTGTGTCTTATGTATTTTCTATGGTGGATGCAACGAAAGCTATCCTAAATTTCATATAGCTACAATGAGTACCTTTGTGAGATAAAGGAATCCTGTTATTTTTGAGGCATCTTAGAAATGAACCATCCCTAAGATTTATTTGGGAAATTTTCCGGAAGTTTTACTCTGGGCAGGGGGTGATAGAGAGAGAGAGAGAGAGAGAGAGAGAGAGAGAAAGAGAGAGAGACAGACAGACGGACAGACAGATAGACACTGGTCTTGACATCAAGTCCCTTTAATTGAACCTAGTTTGTGTAAGTCCAGAAATCTTAACAGAGAATGAGAATGCTGAGTCCACTGGTTACCAATATAATCATGTCTCAGTTGTGGAACAAGGGTCACAAAACCCTGGGAATGGTGGTTTTCAGGACATGGTGGGCAGAAGAAAATGTGGTTGGTTGGAAAATCTGCAGTATCCTTTGAAGGATGGCCCTTGGACTTAGAGTCCACTAACTTCTTGCCTTTTCTTTCTGGATGCCATGGGGAATGCCTGGGCAACTCCACCCCTGGGCAGCCAACACAAAGGCCACAAGTCTTATAGGGAGGTTCTTAATCAGGCATGAATGAACTCGTACTCCTATCTCTGCACTGTAGGCAGGGAGATATTGAGAGTGTGACAATGACAGAGAAAACAAGCATGGAACAAGGAAATTTCCATAAATGTCACGAAGTGAGAGTGTGGGGAAGGTATATGGGAAGAAGGGGCAGAGGTGGATCAGAAGCAGCTGACTGTCTGTTGCAAGTATACAGGTATCTAGAAAGAAAAAAGAGGTTATTTCTTAAACATTCAATGCTGAGTTTTATTTTTGTGATCTCATAGAAGAGACTGGTGGGGGGTAGAGGAGTAGAGCAGGCTTGATCTCTACTTTGAATAAACTTCATATTTAATGATCCATTCATTCCAATCCCATTTTCCTCTAATAACTCCATCTTTTTCTTTTTTATGGTACAAAAAATTGAAACAGGGAAAAGAAAAAATAATTACAGCAATGACCAAATGGATAGTGCACACAGACATCACCTACCTACCCCAGTCTGGCTGACAGAATGTGATATATATCATCTTTTCTTAGAATGTGGGCTCCATGAACTGAAGATTTAAAACAAATTTAAATTAAAAATTTTTAAAAATTTATGACAATAAGGGTTCATGAGTATACAGGGTTTTATGGCTTACCAAGAGCTTTTCTTACCAGGTAGATAGTATATGTGTTATCATCCCCATTTGTCGAAACTGTCCCCATGAAGAAACTGAGATTATTTCTATAGGTTCATATAGTAGAAAAGTAGTGGAGCTAGATATTAATCCCACCATTTCCAACCACCAGTGCTTTGCATAATTCCATATTCTATATGGGAAAGAAGAGGTTGCAGTCTTCCTTTGGACCTTTCTACCTTTTCAGACTTCTTAGATCTTACTACCTTCCATGTAGTCTGAGATCCAGTGGCAATGGTCTATCTCGAACACTTCATATTGTCTCCAGTATCCTTGCCTTTGCGCAGGGCCATCCCACATGCCTACAGCTCACTCCCTCCTTACCTCTGCCTCCTAGCTTCCCTGACTTCCTTCAAGTCTCAGCTGAAGTCTCACTCTCTCCAAGAAGTCTTTTCTGGTCTTCATTAATCATAGTGCCTTTGGTTTGAGACTACCCTCAGTTTATTTTATGTGTTGCTTACTTGTACATAGTTATTTTCATGTTGTCTCCAACATTAGACAGTTAGCTCCTTGAAGTCAGGGACTGTTTTTTGCTTTTCTTTGTATCCCCAGTGATAAGCATGGTACTTGATATACAGTTGGTGCTTAATAAATAATAATTGACTGACAGCTTAACTGTCAAATGGATCCATTATCTTCATCGGTATAGACTGACTTATCACTGCTACTGTGTTGAGAACGCTTTCCTGATGCCCCTAGTCATTAGCACTCTCCCTTTCTCTTCTTCATATGATCCTGCAGGTACTTATAGCTATTTATTCACTAAAGCTCCTTAAGTAGAATGTAGGCTCCTTGAGGGTATGACTTTTTCATATCTTCTTTTTGTTTTGTTTCCTCCAGCACCAACAGTAGTGCTTTACACACAACTGTCATTTAATAAATCATTATTGATTGGATTAGAGCAAATTGTAAACCCCTCAGTGTTTACTCAAGTTTGATTTCCATGCATGTCCTTCCATGAAGCCTCCCTCAGGAGCTGTGCAAGGTTCTGGAAGTCTTTTTTCCTGAGTCTTTAGCATTTTAATAGTAATATCAGTTATTTATTAATTATTTAATTAGCCATTAACTAATTGATTATTATTTAACGAAATAGCTTTATATATTTCACAGATATCAATGCCGCATCCAAAGTGTCCTCTGTTATTCTGTGCTCTCCTGACATGATAGGTCTGCCTCCTTCCCTTGTTATTTTTTTCTAGCATAGTAATATAATGGGAGAGAGTTGACTCTCCTCCATCCCAGATCAGTTGGTGTAATTAGAGAAATCAAGGGAAAGGTAATAGAGTTAATGAAGTATTGATGTGACGTGCAAAGACATATCATTGTCCTATTTATGAAATGTGAAGAAATTTCTCAGAATTGAAAAAGAAACATACCTGCCATTTGTTGATTGAAGATTTACCCTGATGACCTTTAAAATCCTAAACCTGAGGGGAGATTTTTGACAGGAAGGAGCTTTGTGGATTGTGACCCCTGTACCACTACCTAAGCGTAGTAGAATTCTGAGAAGAATCTTTCTTTTTCTTCCTCAACCCTCCTCTCTAATCAGTCATGGTACCTTACATTAGAACTGTTTGTTCCATAGAAGACATTGTATCCAGCTGGGAACAGAGTCAGACGTGAAGATTGAAGGTGGGAAATAGCTTCAAGTAATCTCAGAGCATGGCCTCTGGAAACAGAGAAGAGAGTCAACTATGGATTTAAGAGAGAATTAGCCCTGGCAGTTAAGAGTCAAGATTTAGAGAGGGACTGACCCATCTCTAAATATCCAAATATCAAAGATATTTCAGTCAGGGGACAGGGCATCATGAGAATAGCATAGGTTGGGAAAATATATTAGGGCCTTACAATGTCAGTCACGAGTTGCCTGGGCCATTTATGCTTTCTGTATGTGCCTCACTCACTGTAAGTTTGTGCCCACTCTTCCTACTGCTACTTTATCTATTTCTGGGAGATTGTAGCCCAGGGAATTGGGAAGAATGTTGTGTGGTTATTGCCATTTAAACAGATGCTTTTGCTTTGAGCTAATAGCATCAGATAGATGACTATTAAAGGTGAGTTTACTGATGAGAGCTTGGGAGTTATAATTTTAGGAGTATAGATCCATCTGCTACCTTTGAATTTGGAGATGGTAGCCCCCTCTGGAAGACTTTAATTTACAGTTTATGAGTACTCAGTTGGGAAGATTGAGAGGGATACTAAGGAAATTTTAGTGTGTGAGTCATTTTAGGTTACCCACAAAGAGTGAGGAAGAAATGGAACAAAACACAATGGGAAGTTGTTAAGTGCTAAGTAGTGAACCAGAGACATTCTGATGTAGTGTGGAGCTGTTTTTTATGGGTATGCCAAGATGCAGGTTTTGCCATCCATTTGCATCCCAATCTCTTGATTTCACTGTCATTTATCTCAGCCTTAGAAAGGCCTGGGTCTGATTCAGAGTCAACACTTCATTGACCTTGCTCCCTATTTGATTTTTATTTTCTAAAGTTCTAGAATGATTCTTCTCTGTAGTGAAAATATCAGGGAGCATTAGGAACTGGAATTTTGACTGCTGAAGGGATTCTGGGGAGGAGGTATGGGCAAGTGATGTTTTATTAAAATCTGCTAAGGAGCTCTGTCACCTTCTCTAGTTTTGATTCAAAAATGAGAAAGAAAAGGTCTTACATGATCAAAATTAATCTCAAAAGATGAGTCACACTGATAAAAATATTTTCCTTTATTGAAGGAGTCTGTCAGATGCAGAGTTTCTCTGAAAACAGCTCTAAACAGAAATAGTACCAGAATATGGAAATTAGGCATGAAGGAGGCAAACTACCTAATTGATTTCATAGCATCCAATCTTTTGCCAACATCAGAAGAGGTCAACTTGGCCTACAGATATAACCTATATTCACTGTAGAATGTAAGCTTCTTGAGGTCAGGGACTGTCTATTTTATTTTTATATTTTTCTTAATAAAATTTTGTTACATGCAATTAGAATTGTAGCAATCATAGTCTTGGAAAGGTTATTTCAGGAGATAAAAAAGATGCTAAAAAGTTTTAGTTCAGTCTTGCCCCATTTCCCAATTGGTCCTGTAGCACCAGGGACCAAGTGAGAGTATAGTTAATAAACTGGAGAGAAAATCCATCTCTACAAGTTGTAAGGATTGATAAACAATTAGATCCCTATGAGTAAAGGGTGTTTGTGTGATATTAGGAATAGGAGAGGAACTTGAAGAACAAGTCAAAGGGTATATCAATCAATCAATTCATTACTCAACAAGCATTTATTAAAAGACTACTATGTGCCGAGTACTATGCTAGGCACTGGGAATAAAAAAAAGAAAAGAAACAGTGCCTGCCCTCAAGGATCATATATTCCATTGGCAGAAACAACATGTATGTGCAAGTTTATAGAAAACACATATAAAGTAAATGTATTTTCTATGATGATGATTCAGTACAGTTATCTTTGTATCAGGCCAGGGGCAAATATAATCAATCACGAATACTTATTGAATACTCATAATATGCCCCATGATGTATACCATGATATATGGGCAGTGCAAAAAGACTATGACATGTTCTAAGTCCTAGAAGATCATAGGATTATTAGAGGAGATAAGACTATCATATGTGAGGATACAGGTAGATAATGAAATTCTGTGACTGTGAGAAACTATATAATTAATGCTAAACTATGGGCTACAAATGATACTGAGCTGGAGTAGGTGGGACTTGAACTGAGTCTCAAAGGATGGTCAGAATTTGGAAAAATACAGAGTAGGAGAGTTCCAGGGATTAATGCCACAGATGAACAGATGGCCAAGCCAGTGGCTGACTGATTGACTGGAATAGAGCAATTCCCCTTTTATCTCCTGAGTATGAACAGGCAGATATGGAGCTGCACTATGGTCTGAAAAAAAATTTGGGGGAGATGAATTGTCATTCATTAGACCGGCTCAGTGTTTTGGTCTTATACAATTTAATCCAAGTTGATCAACTAAGGAAGGCACTCTGACATCTTTTTGAAAATTATCTGGAGTCAGGGAGGAGAGATATGGTAGTAATAGCAGTAGTAGGAATAGGAGTAGCAGTAGGAGTAGTGGTGGTAGTAATAATAATAATGAATAACTGATATGTATATAGCATAAAAACTTTGCAAAGCACTCTCCATACATAATCCCAATTGAAGATCCCAACAAAGGATAGTATTCTCTAGAATATGACAAAACTATGTCTACACAGCACAAAGTGAAGTGACAATTGATGGATTAGTTTGACTGATAACAATGCCAATGAATTATTCAGACTTCTAAGTTCACATTAATCAAAACAACTGGATACTTGCCCAGGCTCCATCTGTTTCGTATTCTGCTGAGTAACATCCCACTGTATTGGTCTCTAGCTACCTTTAAGACCTACTTAAATGTTGCCTCCTCTATGTTTCATTAGACTTTCTTTCACTCTGTCTTCTCCAATCCCTTCCCATCATCATGAGTAAAACAATCTTTTCTTCTTCAACTTTCTCATACTACTTTGCTTGGATCTCTATTCACCAATCTTACTCTTCCTAGGGAATTTGTTCTTTCCACAACTAGATTGTAAGCTCCTTGAGAGGCAAATCCCAGTCCTTTCTAGCTTTGTATCCCCAGAGCCTGAATCAATGTTTTATATATAGTAGGTGCTTAATAAATATTTTTGTCTAATTGAATTAAACTGTGTAGTAATTAGGGAAAGGTGTTAAAAGGCTTTCACACAAAGACATTAAAAATAGCAATAATTTGGAAATATCCTTCATTTATTTATATGTAGGAAATGCCATTACCAAAACCAAAAATTAGGCTTCTCTAAAAAAGTAAAAGGTGGGGCCTCTTTAGTATTTATCCATAAAACCTTTCCCAGGCCCTGACAGTGCAGGTCTTATATGCAGGCAAAATAGGGATTTATATATCTGAGGTATAAATTCAGAGCAGCAAGCAGGGCACCAAAGCCTAAAAGAATATTTCTCTATTAGCTAGCTGAAATCTTTTTTTTAGTGTTTTTTTTTCCATTTAATACTATTTTTCCCAATTATACTTAAAGACAATTTTTCAACACTTTTTTTGGAAAGATTTTGAGTTCTAAAATTTTTCTCCCTTTCTATCTTCCTTCCACCTTCCAAGGTGACCTAATATAAGTTATACATGTGCAAACATTTCCACATTGGACATGTGAAGGAAGAACCATGAAAAAAAGAAAAAAAAATAGTATGCTTCAATTCGCATTCAGATTCCATCAGTTCTTTCTCTTGATGTGGATAGCATTTTCCATCATGAGTCTTTTGGAATTGTCTTGGATCATTGTATTGCTTAGAAGAGTTAAGTCAATCCTAGTTGATCATCATACAGTGTTACTGTTACCATATACAATGTTCTCCTGGTTCTAGTTAGCTGAATTTTTAAGCTTCATCTTCAGAGCTACATTCTTTTAACTGAAGTCATTGTCCCATTACTAAATGAATAACTTTCCCCTTCATCTCTCTAACCTCACCTCATTTACTCATAGAGATCTAACTATTAATCAATCATTGCCCTTGGTTAAGAAGGATAAGAAACAGTGCCAAGGAATGATCAACAATCCTGCTGTTCTTTGTACTTTTTAGACCACCTCAATATTGGGTGCCATATTTTAGAAAGGATATTGATAAATTGGAGAGTGTCCAAATATCTCAGACTAGTGAAAGGGTCATGATGCATGAACATTGATTAAAGGAGCTGAAGATGTTTAAGGGCTGTCATATTGAAGAAGAAATAGGCTTATTTTGCTTGACCTCAGAGCAATGGGTAGAAGTTGCAGAGACAAATATAGGATTCATATAAAGAAAAACTTTCTTAGAGACATTGAAAAATGGAATGGACTGCCTCCAGAATTTGGGAGCTCTCCTTTGCTGAAGGTCAGATATCATACAGGATTCTTGTACAAGTACTATACAACCTTTTCAGTACTCCTCTAACTCTATTATTCTGTCATTCTGACTCTGATTTGAGACTGGGTTTAATGGGAAAAGTGACAGATCTAGGTGTTTAATGGTGCTCCCATGTCGAAAGCTGAGGAAGGACCAACACTGGAAGTGGGAGGTGAGAGAAGAGAAAGCAAAGAACTAGGAAGCTATCTTACTAAATATGAACTTTATCTACTATATAATTTTGCTTAAAACCATCCATTCCATACTTGGGCAGTAGCCAGTCTACACAGATGTGATCCTACCACATTTAAAGTGTTGCGTGAAGAAATTACTAGTTTATCATGAAGAATGTTTATAGAAAAGGTGAAATTAGGGTTAGATGGAGCGTATCCATCCTTTGGCAAGCAAACATTATGTAGATGCTATCTTCACTTGGAGTCAGGGAAGCTGTATGAACCTAGACAAATTATTTAACCACTCAGAACCTCAAGTTCCTCATCTGTGTTCAAGAATTTGAAGCATTCTTGTGTGGAAGATATTATTAACCCTATCTATAAAATGGAAATAATATGCACAACACCTAACCCTTGGGGTAGTTAAGAGACAAGTGCTTTGCAGACCTCGACTTGGTCAATTGCATCCCTCCCTGGGAAAGTTTATCACTTGAAATTTCATCATCATGATGTTTAACTCAACCTTAGAAAACCAGCACCTTCTCAACTGTCTCATCTTTTTCTTCCCTCTTATTGGAGGGCTGGGAGGTAGAACACTAAACTCCTCCTGAAACCTTCCTTTGTGCAGCCTCTAGACTTTCCATTGCAGCTCTTGGTTTAAACTCCGCAGAACAAGATGGCCTTGTGCTGGGTACCTCCTGATATCCTCCACTGCCTTTCCAGCTTCCTTTTGTGTGTTGTCTTCCCCCATTAGATTGTAAGTTCCTTGAGGGCAGGGACTGTCTTTTTCTATTAGTTTCAACAGTGCTTAAAACAGTGCCTGCTACATAGTAGGCAATTAATAAATCTTTATTGACTTGACTTGCTGAACCGAAAAGTTATAGAAATATGAACTGTTAATATTATTAAATAAACTTGGTTGATAATAAGAAGCCTTGTGGCATAGTAGCTATACGCTTAACTTTGTAGCAGGAAGGACTTGGGTCCAAGGCCTGTCTGTGGCATATACTAGCTAGCTGACTTTGGGCTGGGTACTTACTTAACTTAAGGTCTCAGTCGACTTTCCTAGACTAAAAGTTGTTCATTTTCATTAGTGGAGGGAGTTTCCTCTCTAGGAATCCAGTCCCCTAATGCAGTTATGGACGAGAAGGAAAATAAAATGATCGGCACATTTGAGGACTGGTGCTCTTGCTCTGTTGGGTAAGGTTTTAACTTTTGTTTGTCCTGGGCTTTGGTAAGTGGACAAAAGTCTTCAAAATCACTGTCTGAGTACTTGAGGAACCAGATGAATGGTTCCAAAGCATTACTAGTTTGTGTCAGTTGAAAATGTTTTCTCTAAGGCTGCTGAAAGCAATCTAGAGAATCATTGGATACATTATTGTATGGTAAGACAAAGGAAAGAAGACATCTACTATAATTAAAGAGAAGAATATTAATACTTCAATACACTAGCCATTCTATTATTTCATTGGTATGAATATTCTTTCCATCCATGCAGAGCACAATTCACCCAAATTTTCACATCCTGCCTGATTCTTGTCCTTGTTCTCTCAATGGAGCTTCATAGAAACCCTACTCAATGTATTGCATGTGCGTCTTTTTAAAAAAAAAAACCACCTCTTGAGCCCCAGTGCATCTCTCAAGACTGTTTGTCATCCCTCAGTATTGACACATGACTCTGTATATAACATCTGTAAAGACTGTATGACTTAATTATACATTTCCTGGATGATATCCTATATATGACTTCTTATACACTGGCCATTATTTTAGACTGTTTATTCTCATCATGCATCTTTTCATTGTTCCTTGGAGGGGAGAAGAATAAGCATTTATATAGCACCTATTACATACCAGGAGCTATGCTAAGTGCTTTTCCTTTTTTGTTTTTGTTTTTGTCTTTTTGGAGGGGGGAAGGCAGGGCAATTGGGGTTAAGTGACTTGCCCAAGGTCACACAGCTAGTAAGTGATAAGTGACTGAGACTAGGTTTGAACTCAGGTCCTCCTGACTAAAGGGCTGATGCTCTCTATTCACTGTACCACCTCGTTGCTCCATGGTTTTCTTTTTTTATAGCATTTTATTTTTTCCAACAACATGTAAAGACAATTTTTAATATTTATTTTTTAAAATTTTCTTCCCCCTCCCTAAAACAGTAAGCAATTTGATATAGTTAAAACATTTTTCCATATTAGTCATGTTGTGAAAGGAGAAACAGACCCAAAAGGGAAAAAAAGAATATGGAAAAAATAAAAGGAAAATAATGTTTCCATCTGCATTCAGACTCCATTAGTTCTTTCTCTAGATGTGGATAGCATTTTCCATGATGAGTCCTTTAGAATGGTCTTGAATCATTGTATTACTAAGAACAGCTAAGTCATTCACAGTTGATCATTGCACAATGTTGCTGTTACTATGTACGATGTTCTTCCATTCTGCTCACTTCACTGTGCATCGGTTTATGTAAATCTTTCCAGGGTTTTCTGAAATCTGCCTGCTCCTCATTTTTTTTTTTCTTAAAGCACAATAGTATTCCATTACAATAATATATCACAGTTTGTCCAACCCTTCCCCAATTGATGGACATTCTCTCAATTTCCAATTTCATAAGTGGTTTTTAAGTACAATATTATCTCATTTGTGCCTTATAACCCTGGGAATAGGTGCTGTTATTATCCCCATTTTGGAGTTGAGGAAATTGGGATGGACTGGGTTAAGTGACTTGTCCAGAGTCACAAAACTAGTAGATATCTGAGGAAAACATTATCCTGGTATCGTGGTATAGTTTGGTGAACTTGGACGAGGTTGAATGACTAGAACTAAACTGAAGTCATTAATGGGGTAGAGTAAACGTGAAATAAGATATCTGAAGCTCTCAAACATCTGACAGAAAAATGATAAAATTAAGGTATAGAATGAGATACAAGTTTTTGGGTATATCATTTATATGGATTTATTTTTCTTGACTGCTCATTTGCTGAAGGAATATTATTTTCTTTTTTTTTGAGGAAGTAAAGGGAACTAGAAATAGTGTTACAGAAAAAAGTCATTGAAGCATTTTTTAAATGTATAGAAGAAAATGGAGGGAAATTCAGAAGGAAATAAAGATAAACAGGACAGCTTTGAAAGTAACATTGAGCTTTTAATAATTCTTTAGAAAAATTATATAATGGAGATTCATAGTTTCACATAAAATCTTCCTTTTATTTTTTCTTCTAGATTAACTTTTATTTATTTTTTAGTTTACATCATTCATTTCCACAAGATTTTGAGCTACAAATTTTCTCCCCATCTTTCCCTTACCCACTACCCCAAAACAGCGATCCCACTGTATACCCCCTCCCCCAATCTGCTCTCTCCTATATCCTCCTCTTTCACCCCTCTGACTTTCCAGCAGGGCAAGATGGATCTCCACACCCCTGTGCCTGTATATCTTATTTCCCAGTTGCGTGTAAATAATAATAATAATAATAACTATATATATATATTAACATTTGATTTTAGAACTCTAAATTCTAGATTCTTTCCCTTCCTCCCTTGTCACCCACCCCCACTGGAAAGACAAGCGATTCAATACAGGCTGTGTATGTGTAGTTATGCAGAACATTTCCACAATGGACATGTTGTGAAAGACTGACTATATTTCTCTCCTTCCTATCCCACCCTCCACTTGTTCTATTCTCTACTTTGTCCCTGTCCCTTTACAGAAGTGTGTGCTTCTAACAACCCTTCCCCCCAATCTGCCTTTCCCTCTATCATATCCCCTCTCATCCCCTTCACCCTACTCTCCTATAAGGCAAGATACCCAATTTAAAGTATATGTCATTCCTTCCCTAAGCCAAATTCAGTGAGAGTAAGGTTGACCCATTCCCCCTTGCCTTCCTGTTCTTCCCCTCCATTGTAACAGTTATCCCTTGCTTTTTCTATATGAGATGATTAACCCCATTCTGTCTCTCCCTGTCTCCTCTCATTCTATTCCTCTCCCATCTCTCAATTTCACCGCTTAAAATATCATCCCTTCCTATTCAATTGATCCTGTGCCCTCTGTCTATGTATACCTGTGCACATATATACACACACTCACATATGTATTCATATGCATACATATGTGTATGTATACATATATACACATTTATATTCCCTTCACCTATCCTCATACTGAGAAAAGTTTTATAAATTACAATTATCATATTTCCCATGTTGACATGTAACTGGTTCAACTTTGATAAGTTCCTTATGA
>JAQQSV010016071.1:0-11929 GCA_028646515.1 Pseudochirops corinnae | reverse complement strand
AAAATGAGTGGTGCAAGAAAATCACGAAAAAAAGAGTCAATAGTTTGGTAAAGGAGGCACCAAAAAAATACTGAAATAACATCTTACAAAACAAAATAGGTCAAATGGTAGAAGAGGTACAAAAATCCAATGAAAAAATGAATGCCTTAAAAAGTAAAGTTGGCCAAATGGAAAAGCAAGTACAAAAGCTCAATGAAGAAAATAATTCCTTAAAAATTAGAATTGGGTAAGTGTAAGCTAATGACTCCAAGAAGCAATAAAACAAAATCAAAACAACCTGTCGATCAGTTTAATTCCATCTGCTTTTAGGAAAGAGATTTACTGAAAAGTTATAGCAAGAACAGGAGTTAGAAAATAATCTCCACTCGAACAGTGCCCAGTTACCCTGGGGAGAATGGACTCAGACTTTTGTGGTCTAGGGGTGCAGGATACCCTGAAATTCAAGGGCAAAAGGCACAGGTCTGCCTTGAAAGAATTTGATTCAAGTTTTCTTTCAGTCAGAAACAAAGTTTATTAATACACCTGTTGGGGTGGGCGAGATTCCCAGTGAGTCTCCTAGATTGGCCAGATTTTAAGAATCTGAGTGATTTAATGGAGGGAACAAGATGGACCTTTTATACAGAAAGACTATGGGAAGATCTAGATGTGATCTAGGAGTGGCCAGTAGACTACAGTGACCAGGAGGTAACAGAAAAAGGATCTAGGTGGAATTAAGGAGTGGAGAAATAGCCTATGATGGGTCCAGGTGCAGACAATGAGGACCACTACTTGAAAGGCAATTAAGAGAATTCTACTGGGATAGGTCAAATGCCTCAGGCAAAAGCCAAAGACTTGATTTTGGGACTTTGGGGTCCTTTTAGGGATCCAGCTCAAATCTCATCAAGACTTGAGGCATATTTATAGAAAACACATGTAGCCAAGGGGTAACTGTCAGTACATGCCCTGAAAATCCTTCTACTTCATTTGTGGAATGCTTATGAAGTTCTCCTTAGGTATAGCTCCCTGCTGGCTCTGAGCATCAGTGCCTTTCTAGATAGAGGTTATAGCCAACATTTCTCTTTGACATAAGGGTCACAGTCTCTGAAGTTGCTACTGTCCTCAGGGCATTGTCTTTCTATCTCCCCAGGGTAACTGTAGAGAAGTAGATAGATATGACTGTCCACAGAGGGCCACCAGAATAGCAACATGCTATATAAGGACCTGGGTATGTTTAGCCCAAGGAAGACAATGAAATGACATGACTTGACGAGTCTTAACAAAGTGACCACACAGTCAGAATTAAAAGTTTTAAGGAGCTTTAATTTACCAGCTGGGGCTACTCCATGCCAATTAGAGGGGGAGCAGCCCAGAACTCAGGGGTGAGGACCTTTTATACATTTCATTAGGTTTATGTATCTAACTAACACAATTTGTTACTAAGCAGGTTGTCATATAGATACAAACAAGTGGTTACTAAGGAAAGCAGAGGGGGTGAGCAGAAGGGGTCTGCAAGGTAAGTGGAGGGGCACAGGGCATGACGACTGAGCAAGGAAAAGATAGATTACCCTAGGACAGCCTCCCAGGTAAAGATAAATCACTCTATGGAGGCTTCCCAGGTTCATAGAGTTTCACTTGGCTAATTATCATAGAGTTTCACTTGGCTGTATACCATAGTTTCACCAGGCTGACCACTAACTTTAGAAAATATTTCTTAACTATTTCTTGACCATAACAACAAGACCTAGGAAGGACAAAATAATAATGAACATTTTTATATCATTGAAGGGCTTTTAGGTGGAACACTTGCTCTGTCTGGCCCAAGGAGCCATAGGTGGATGCTACAAAGCGACAAATCTTGGCTTCCTGTTGGGGAAAATTTGTTAAAGATTAGAGCTCTCCCAAAGTGGACCAAGTTTCCTTTAGGAGGCAGTGGGTTTCTTCATCATTCGAGATCTTCAACGAAAAGCTGGAAGACCATTTATTGGGTAGTTATAGAGGTGAGTCTCCTTCAGTACCCCTTGGAGTCCATGGTCTCCATTCCAACCCTGGAGATTCTCAAGGTACCGATTATCTCTACTCTATTGATGGGTCTTAATATCCACACTTAATTCAAGGCTGCCCTGGTATAATAAGGATGGATGGCAGTCCCACACACAGGCTATGCTAATTCCTGCCTTGATAGTTTAATAATACCACCACACCCCTGCCAAAATTTACCAATCAAAATGCTATACTTCCTTACAAGCTCATCTCTTTACTTCCTTCATAAAGGTGTTTCAACCACCCCTACCTATAGTGATATCTAAAATCTCAGTATTTTTTTTTTTTTTTTTTTTTTTTTTTTTGCTTTTTGGAGGGTGGAAAGCTGGGCAATTGGGGTTGTGACTTGCCCAAGCTCACAGTGCTAGTAAGTGTTAAGTGTCTGAGGCTGGGTTTGAGCTCAGGGCCTCCTGATTCCAGGGCCAGTGCTCTATTCAGAGCCCCACCCAGCCGCCCCAAATCTCGGGATTTCTAAAAGTACCTATTTGTATCACACAATCTAGAACTAGTTTTATTCCTTCTTTTCAATTAGATTGTAAGCTCCTAGGGGCAGGGAAATCTACATTTTTATCCCACATAACACCCAGTCTCTCCTTGGCATAAAGCTGGGATTTATTAATGTGATTAAAATTCCCTTTACAATGAACTTTGGGATGGCCAGCTTGCTTGAATAAAAGGAATTATTCTTCTGTAATAAAATGTTTTTTAAATTAATTAATTTTTAATTGATTTGTTTGTTATAAAATGTTTTTAGTTATCGAATTGCTAGCATGCAGAGAGGCTGAAGATAAAACTCAATCCCAGACTTGAGATGGGTGAAAGTTTTTTTTTAAAGTGCTTTGAATTATCTAGGGAAAAAAGGGGCAAGTTCCACTCTTTTTGTCCCAGTTCTCAAGGCATGTATATTTTAAATTTGCATTTCTTAAGAATTTAAGTGGATTTTTTCAAAGTTAAGGTGGGGGAGAACTGAGCTTTAAAATATAAGTCCAAGACTGAAATGTTCAAATTCTTTTTAGGGCAGGAATGGGGAACCTGCAGCCTTAAGGCCACTTTTGGCCCCTTCTGGATCCTCAAGTTCGGCCCTTTAGACGAATGTAAACTCCACAGGACAAATCCTTTTACTAAAGGGACTATTCCTACTTGGTAGAAAAAACTTGCTACATTCATTTCCTGTTTTCCTCTACTCATCCAGATTACCAGAATTGATTGTTGGGTTCTGAGCCATTCCTATGGTATTTTAAAATTAGGAAATTATATTGCATTCGGTGGAACAAGTTTTTCCGATGACATTCAACTTCCGAAGGTCTCTTTTTATAGGCTGATTTTTCTAAGTGAGAATAAATGTACGAAGCAAGTTAAAGAGGATGGATGGGACGGTTCCTTTCCTTAACTAGTAAATGGAATTTCCCTCATAACATTTTTTGGATGGAACCATAAATGCAAATATTCCTTGAAAGGGGAGTGGTGTGTAACATTAATTATGCCTGTACTCAGTTATTTTAACATCTGTCCAGGAAAAACGTAAAACCCCTCCCCGTCAGCCGCTGGTTGAGTGCCAGGGGCCACGGCTTCAAGGCTTAGCTCCGTGGCCCCTTCTCCCCGGGGGTCCTCCCCGCCCCGGACTCCGGCAGGGACGAGATTTCCCGGTGCAGTCTCTTATTTGCGGACACATTTTCTCCCCTCCCCCCAGCAGAAGCTGGGTTGTTCCCAAGATCACAGATTTAGGGCTGGAAGGGACCCAAGAGGTCCAACCCCTTCCTGTCACAGAGGAGAAAGCCCAGAGGTCAAACAAGTCGCTCAAGCCTCCGGCCCGGGGGCTCCAAGGTCAGCCCCCCTCCAAGGCGCTCGCTTAACCCGAAGGGCCGTCACTGGCAGGAGGCGTCAGGCTCGTCCAAGGAGGAGACCAGGGGAGGCTGAAGCCATGAGTCTTTCTGGTAATTAGAAGGGCGGGTGCTTCTGTGGGTAGTGAGTTCCCCAGCCCCGCAGGGATCCAAGCCGAGGCTGGAAGGCCACGTGTAGGTCGGGGCGGGATTGAGGAAAAAAGACTCTCCTTAGGTGACCCGCCGAGGTCCCCTCTAACCCCGCCCCCGACCCGTTCCGTGACTCGGTCCCGGCGCCCGCTGGCTCCGGCTACACTTTAAGAGAAAGCCTGACGTCAGGGCCGCCCACGGTCAGGGTCATCTGGCTGAGTCCCGCGTCAACTCCCCGAGGAGACGCTACCCTTTTTCCGCCCTCAACAAACATGGCGCCCAAAAGGACTCGCACTTCCGGCGGTAGGGCCACCTAGAGCCCCGGCCGGGGCGGCGGGGCCGGAAGTTTCCCTGCCCCTTCCGGCATTCGCCCCGCCCTTCCCCGCCTGAGGCCTCCTCCCCCGTCCCGCCCCCTGGCCAGGCCTCGACTTCTCCCGGCGCGGGACGATGAGGCTAATCGGGACTCGCCGAGAGGCGCAGTTGCGGTTACTGGGTTACGACTAGGGCCGGGCGAGCCGCAGCAGGTCAGGCCCCACCGCCGCCCCCCGTCCCCCATACCCTGTTCCGGCCGCGGGCGCTCTGTGACAGGGCTCCCCCGCCGCGGTCCTGGGTGGGAGTGGGGGGAGGAGGGGCGCGGGGACCGGCGGGGCTGGAGCTTGGGGGGAGGGGGAGAGAGGGAGGGACCGGCCGTTGGCGCCCCTCCCCGGCCGGGCCGCGCCGCGCCTGGGCTCAGCTTGCTCGATGAGCCCCTACGGGGGGCGTCGTGGCAGAGTGGTCGGACCCTAGATTGAGGGCTGCGAGAGACTCCCGAGCTCCCGTCCCGGCTCCCGGGGCCTGGATATGTGCGTGAGGATATGTGCGTTTAGTGCGGGCGCCAGTCTTAGCACAGCCCAGGGCACACAGCCGGTGCTCTATAAATGCCCCTTCCTGGCTTCAGCATTTAGAGCCACTTTCACCTTTGAAGGTGTGGCTTACGGGCTTGTTTCTGACCCCGCGTGGGGTTTTCTTCGAAAAGATACCCGAGTAGTTGGCCACTTTCTGATGTAGCGTTTTAAGGCAAACCGAGGTTAAGGGACTTGTCCAGGGTCACCCAGCTAGTCAGTATCCGAGGTTCGGTTTGAACTCAGGTCTGACTCCCAGGCCAAGTGCCCTGTCCACTAGGCCACCGAACTGCCTCCTGCCTGAGGGCTGTAACCAGGATTTATAATACTTTTTAAAAATCCCTTTACACGTTGTCTCATTCTACCCTCGAAAAACTTTGGGAGGTGGGGGCTCATTTTACAGATGCGGAATAGGAGACGAGTTAAATAACTCACTGCTGAGTGTTGGGAGGCAGGCATTTAATTTAGATCTTCCCGACTTAGTGCTCCGCTTAACAAATGTTTGTTGCTTAATTGATTTAAATACTTGCTTTAATGCTTAACCACCTGAATGAGTCTAGGCCAAGCCCTTAACCTCCTTGTCCTGTTTCTTATCCATACCGGGGTTTAGTAAACCCCTTTAAACTTTAGACTCTAAACTTTAGACTAATTGATCTCTAAGTGTGTTCAAAATGTAAATCTGGGCTCCAGCCCTGAGGATCTGTTCCATCTCTTGCCTTTGTGCACATCGCTTGTTTCTCTCCTTCCTTGCCTAGGTTCAGCTCTTGTATTACCTTCTATGGGAATCCTTTCCCTGATCCCCTGGGATTAGTGATACTCTCTCCTTAAATAAATATGAATACATGTTCCTGTTTACGTGTTCTCCTCTTCTTTCTCCATTCCCTCAGAAAAAATGTAAGTTTCTTGAGGGCAGGACTGCTTTTCCCTGTGAATTCCTTGCTTATCTAGGTATTAATAAAATGCTTGTTTGTTGGGGAGATTCCTCCTGTACTGAGTCTATATTCACCCCAGGGCATCTCTATCTCCTCCACAACCTCATCTCTTTGTTGAAAGGACTGTGAAGGACTGTCCTGTTCTAACTTTATCTATCTCTGTGGTTAATGCTTTCAGACCTCTATCTCTGCTGCCCAGAGTTAGACTTGAGTGATAGTTATTTGCCCTTGATGACTTTTCAATGGGAAGCAGCCAAGAGAGTCGGTGCCCTTTAATGAGTTAAAATCTCACGTACTTAACAGCAGAGTGAAAATGGATTCTTAGCACAGTTAGAGGGTTATAGTAGAAAACCTACATGAGAATTAGAGCCAACTTGACAAAAATAACTTCCCAGGTTTCTCTAAAACTTCTCAAATTTAAAAACAAATGTAGTCTTTAAGAAAAGAAACTTTGACAACCGTTCCTCCATTAGTTACATTAGGAGAGAAATCAATAGCATCGTAAAGCACCAGATTCCCAGATTTTGTTAAAAAAAAAAAGTAGAGGACTTTCTGACTGCCCTGATTCCAATTACATTCTTGAAAATTTTGACATATATTTCCTGATGCCCTGAAAAAAATTAGGAAAAGGTTCTCTTAAATCCTCCGTAGCTTAAGGAGAAAATAAAATTGTGGAGCCAGAAAAGGACCTTAAATATTGTCTAGTCCACTTGGCATCTGCTTAAAATTTCTACCACCCAAAGGTCTTCTTAAACGTACAAACTAAAAAAAAAAATAAAACAAAAAGCCCTTTTTCTGTGTGTTCTTCTCTCTCCTCTTTCTGTTCCCATGCCCAGTTGCTTGAGACTCCTCTGTGAATGTGAAATTTTTGTTGTTTTACTTGTTCATAGTGTAGATTGACCCTGGAAAACAGTGCTCAGGTCTGACCTCTGTTAGAGCTGAAGAGAAGGAGAGCTAGAGACATGGTGGGGAACTTGCCCCGTCCCAACCCATGCAAGAGTGGAGCCAGGATGGCAGACCTGCTCGGCTTCCTCCTCCTCAGTTTAGACCATGGGGTCTTCATTGAAAGAAACAGTATTTTTCATTCCATTTCTACTCTAGAGACCTGGCTTTTGTAGAGTACAAAGAGCATTGACTTTGTAGTCAGAAGACCTTAGTTCAAATCTAGTCACTTTACAGATACTTCCTGTGTCACCATGGACCAGTCATTTAACTTCCCTGGAACCCAATTTTCTCAATTTTGAAATGAGAGGGTTGGACTAGCAGACCTCCAAGGTTTTATCTAACTCCAAATAGTGGGGCCTACCTGGTCCTGTGTTGTCAGAGGTGGACCCAGCAGATTGGAAGATTCTTCAGTTCCTACTGTGAAAGGTGGAAAGGCTGGGTTGTGGGTGGGTCCCAGGGCAAGTTGAGCCAGGTTGATAGAAGCTTGTCACTGGAAGGCCTTATGACTTAGTCAGCCCACATGGGAGGAGGAGGGCCCACCCACTCACTCTGATGAAACCCCAGGCCTTCACTTGTACTGAAGTCCAGAAGCAGCAGGCACTGTGGAGCACCAGAGTCACAAGGTCTCATTTGGTGACCAGCTCAAGATGGGGTCTGGAAACATGTTCCTTCATATTTGTTATAGATTGAATACCTGAAATGAAACCTTGAACATGATAGGCCATTCTGCACTAAGATTTCCTATTAGCACTTGGAACCTCAGTAAACTCTGGCAGTTCCCTATTCCCTAAGAACCGGCAAGCTGTTGCAAAGCATGGATTAAGCGCTTACTGTGTACCGGACTGATGCTGTATTAAGCCCTTTAGATACAAACACAAGCAAAAAGGAAGACTAGCCCTGCCCTCAAGGATGTTACAATCTAATGGGGGGAAGATAACCCATAAAAGGGGTCTGGGAAGGAATAAAAGGAGGCAGGGTCATCATGGTCACTGAAGCCAGAGAGTTGGAAGCATAGCAGAGGGGATGGAAGCAGGCCTGGCCTGTCCTTCACATGGAGGCCAGAGAAGGAAAGGAAATGGGAGAAGGGGGTTGGTTTGGGAAGAGCTGTTCAGGATGAGAAGGCTCTTGGTCTTGGTGGCAAAGACAATAGACTTAAAAGCCCTGAAGGGGAGGAAATCAAGCATAAAATCTTCTGGTTAGCCTTTAAAGCTTTTCATAGCCTGACCCCATCTTACCTTTTGAACCTTTTTTTATGTATACTGTGCTCTGGTTCAGCCATTCTGGCCCTTTCTCTGCTCCTCACATGGGACACTCCAGCTCCCATCTTAAATGGTTGCCCAGGCTGTGCCCCATGCCTGGAATGCTCTCCTTCCTCACCTTTCCTACAGTTGGTACCTCCTCTTTCCTCTCACCATCTCTTTAACTCCCTGCAGTCCCGCTTTTGACTTATTCCACTAGGTCAGTAAACATTTATTAAGCATTTGCTCTGCACCAAGTTCTGTGTTAAGTTCTGGGGTGAAAGAAAGGTAAAAGACAGTCCCAGCTCTCAAGGAGAGCTAAAAAGAAAGGTAAAAGACAGTCCCAGCTCTCAAGGAGAGCTAATGGGAAGACAGCATGCAGATAACTAGGTACAAACAAGTTCTATCCAGGATATACTGGACGTAATCCACAGAGGGAAGGCACCAGAGTTAAGAGAGACTGGGAAAGACTTCCTGTAGGTGGAGTTTTAACTGGGACTCAGGTGGCCACGGAATCTAGGAGGTAGAGATGGGGAAGGAGGGAATCCCAGGCAAGAAGGACAGACAGTGTGTGACCCTGGGCAAGTCACTTAACCTTATTTGCCTCCTTCATCTGTAAAATGAACTGGAAAAGGAAAGGGCATACCACACCAAGAAAATTCCACACGGGACCACGGAGAGTCAGACATAACTGAAACAACTGAACAACAAAACTGGAGAGATGGGGCGTCTTGGTCAAATAACAGTGAGATTAGTGTTGGTGGGATGCAGGGTATCTGGTGGTGTGTAAATTGTAAGAGAGACAGATTGTGAAGGGCTTTGAGTGTCAAACAGAATTTTATATTTGATCCTGGAGGTGGCAGGGAGCAACTAGAGTTTTTTGAGTTGGGGAGGGAAGAAATGATATAGTGAGAGTGCATGTAAAGCCAAGCACAAGTGGCTTTCCAGAGGACTGCTGGTGTGAACAGCTTCAAGGTTCAGATTACATAGTATAGTGAACTCTCTATTTATTCAGTAACAAACTAAGACAAAGCATTGACAGAAATCAAAGTACAGCATTCACAATGTTATGACATGATAACTTATCACTAAAATGGCCACATCATTTTCACCAAAGTGGTCAGATAGTTTTAAGCAAAAGATATCATTCAGTAAGAGCTCAACTCAGTCATCCTTAAGGAGACTTGCCTCCTTAATGGACACAAAGTACAAAGGTCAAAGTTCTGCACCCCTAGGTCACATTGTCTTAATCTCTCAGTCAAAAAGTCTTTCTTCTTAATTGGAGATTACTTTCCAATGATCTTTAATTCAATCATCCTGAAGAGGTACAGGATACAGAATACAAAGTCCTCCCATCCCTAGGCCACAGTAAATCAAGATCTTCTCAGTTTGCATTAAATACCCAAGGAGAAATCTTTTCATCTTGGCTCAAGGCTGGCTGTCAGATTCCATGGTTCCTCTTTCGTGGGTCCAGCTCCTACCTGAATCCACCCAACTGTCACCTGGGTTCAAAGGTAGGCAGCTCCCAACTCCTTGTCCAGTTCCTCATCCAGTTCCTGTTCCATGTTGAAGCTTACAGTATCCAGCCATCTCAGGTCCTTCACGGTTTCTGTTCCTGGGAAGACAGCTTAACAGAGCCACAATAACATTCATGCACATTGTCGGCACCATCATCAGTTCATTTTGTGCCTGTGAAATTAACATAGACCCACAAACAAGGTCTGAAAAATCAATACAAATCATCAATATAGTCCCAGGACCTCTGAAAACATCAGTAAGTCCCTCCTCCAGGACTTCTGTAAACATATAACAAGAAAATCCTCTTTCAGGGCTTCTGAACCAGCAGCAAGGTCCCGGGGCTTCTGTAACAACAGCAATGTCCTCTATCAGCAGACGAATCTGACAAAGTAACATGAAAACAGACAAAGTACCCGCGCCACAGCCATGCTTCCTCCCAGTTGTCCTCTCTCTCAACCTGGGCTTCTCCTTATGTATATGGTCATTAAGCTCCTCCCTGTTCTGCCCCTTCCTGTTGCATCAGCAACAGGGGGGGTTTACAACTTCTGTTTCTTAACAAAAGACGTGATAAAATTATGGGCAAGAAATTTGAACTGAAACAGGGTACTAAGTAATTAAATAACTGAAACAAGGTGTTAACTACTTCTTTCCTTGACATTACACTGCACTTCAGGCAGATGAGTCTGACAACAGAGTACAGGGTGGACTGCTGTGGAGAGAGATTTGTGGGGGCTGTTGTAGGGTTGGCATGGTGAGACCTATTGGCAGAGTGGTGGCAGTGTTGGAAGAGGGAGAAGGAAGTACGTGAGAGATGTTACCAAGGTACAATTGACAGGCCTTCTCAGCAGATTGGATAAGAGGGAGAGAGAGATGGGGTTAAGGATGATACATGGATTTTGAGCCCGTGTATATATGACCTTAACAGGAATAGGGAAGTTTAGAAGTTTAGAGGGAAGGATGAGTTCAGCTTTGGACATACTGAGTTTAAGATGTCTATGAGATACCTAGTTCAGTGTGTCCAGTAGGTAGTTGGAGACAGGAGGCTTTAGGTCAGGAGACAGTGTAGGGGTGGACAGATAGACCTGAGAATCATCTGCATACAGATAATAATTCAATCTGTGGGAGTTGGTGAGATTGCTAAGGGAAATAGCATAGAGGGACAAGAAGATCCAGCATAGAAAAGTTTTCCATTCCTTCTCACCACCTTTCCTTCATTCCTGGCCATTTCTGCTTCCTGGCTTTCCTGATTTCCTTCAGGTCGAAGCTAAAAGTTTTTCTCTTCCGATTTCCTCATAATGTTAGCATTATTCTGAGAGACTATGTCCAGTTTGCCCTGTATATAACTAGTTCGCACACAGTTGTTTGCATGTTGTCTTTCCCTATTCATCTGTGAACTTCTTGAGAGCAGGAACTATTTTTTTGTCTTTCTTTGTAACCGCAACTTAGCACAGGGTTTGGCACGTGGTAGGCATTGGCTGGCCATGCTTTGGAATCGCAACTCAGCCCCTCATGAAAGGAGCCTTTCCCGCCCTGCTTTCTTTCTAGATGACCTTTTTTATCTGTTTCCTGTATAACTATAGATGTCTCCTTCATTAGTATGGAAGCTCCCTGAGGTCAGTGACCAGTTTGTTTTTGATTTTGTATCCCCAGGGACTGGCAGTGTGGCTGGAACATTTCCACACCAGCAAAAAATAAAAGGATTTTATGTGTTTTAATAGCTTCATGAAGCCATACTGAAGTCTTTGTGCTTGCCTTTCCCTTAGCCAACTTGATAACATCTTATCTTTTTCACAGTTAAAAATGGCAGAAACAACTACTTCTCCACTGAAGCACTTTGTGTTGGCTAAAAAGACGATTACTGCCATCTTTGCCCAGTTACTGGAGTACGTCACTGAGGGAACAAATTTTGTTGAAGGTTAGTTGTCATGAAGTTGCTTGTGTAGCATTGTGTTAGAAGCATGAAGACCCTTATGTATGTGAATTATATTTCCAGGCTTCCATAAAATTTTGCTATTAGGAAATATTTTTAATCTACCTAACAATATAAATCTAAATATAAAAAATACTTTAGTTTCTAAGTTTGTATTGTTTGAAGCTGTATCTGGGGGAGTGAGTGAGTTTTGCTGAAGCATTCAGACCCACAAACAAGGTCTGAAAAATCAATACAAATCATCAATATAGTCCCAGGACCTCTGAAAACATCAGTAAGACCCTCCTCCAGGACTTCTGTAAACATATAACAAGAAAATCCTCTTTCAGGGCTTCTGAACCAGCAGCAAGGTCCCAGGGCTTCTGTAACAACAGCAACGTCCTCTATCAGCAGACGAATCTGATTACATTTTTGTTGAAAAATCAGTACAACCATTCTGAAAAGCAATTTGGAATTAAGCATATAAAATGTCTAAGATGTCCATACTCTCTGATCC
>JAQQSV010016070.1:0-11929 GCA_028646515.1 Pseudochirops corinnae | reverse complement strand
TGGTTTTCCCAATGAGATATTTCACATTGCCTTCTATTTTTTCATTTGTTTGGATCTGTTTAATAGCATTTTGATTTCTTATAAAGTCATTAGCTTCCATTTGCTCCAATCTAATTTTTTTTTATTAAATTGATTTATTTATTTACTTTTAGTTTACAAGATTCAGTTCCAGAGTTCCTTGAGTTTCAAATTTTCTCCCCTCCCTCTCCTCTCCCTCCCACCCATGGTGGCATGCAGTCAAGTATAGAATTTGCAAATACTTTCACATTGGACATTAGTCTGGTTGTATAGAAGGGTTGTAACCAATGGAATGAACAATGGGAAAAAGGAAACAAAACCAAACATGGAAAAGAGCAATAGCATGTAGGTTGCTTCAATCTCCATTTAAACACTGTTCTTTCTAGATCTCTCTGTGAATGTAGGTATCTCCTTCCATCCTGAGCCTTGTAGAGTTGTCTTATAACTGTGAATTGCTGAGAAGAGTCCAGTTTATCAAGGTTGGTCATCACACATACGATGTGTTTGTGATTGTGTACATGTTTCTCCTGGTTCTGCTCTTCTCACTTAGCGTCAGTCTGTATAAACCTCTCCAGGTAAATATGAAGTCCATCTCATCCCCATTTCTTATAGCACAATAGTATTCCATTGCATTCATGTACCACAACTTGTTTAGCCATTCCCCAATTGATAAGCATCCCCTTAATTTCCAGTTTTTTGCCACCACATCCAATCTAATTCTGAAGGAATTATTCTCTTGAGTGAGCTTTTGAAATTATTTTTCCATCTGGCTTTTTGAGCCTCTTTTGCCATTTGAGTTAGTCTATATTTAAGGTGCTATTTTCTTCAATCAGGTTGTTGACTCTCTTTTCATGATTTTCTTGCATCATTCTCATTTTTCTTCCCAATTATTCTTCCACTTCTCTTATTTGGTTTTCAAAATCCTTCTTAAGCTCCTCTATGGCCTGCAATCAGTTCATATTTTTCTTGGAAGCATTTGGTGCGGGAGTTCTGACTTTGTTGTCTTCCTCCCATTCCATGCTTTGATCCTTTTTGTACCCAAAAAAGCAATCTAAAGTTCGATTGCTGTGCTTGCTTTGCTTCCTTTGCTTGCTCATGTTGCCACTCAATTACTTGACTTTTGAGCTTTTTGCCACCGTAGTACTCTGCTTCCAGAGGGGAGAGCTTTGTCCCAAATTGCTGGGGTTTTCATAGCTGCTGGAGCTATTAGTTGGGTGTCCTCTCTGAAGCCTCCAGAGGCTCTGGCACCTGGTCACACACTCCAGGACCTCCATCCAAGACAGTAATCCAGATCCAAACAGGTTAAACAAGAGCATTTACTCCTCAGAATGGTCACTTGTTCCCCCCTATGATTTGTAGGCCAGGAGCCCTGAAACAGCCACATGGAGGCAGATGCATAGCCACACCTGAGCTGCTTCTCCCTTCTGGGGGCAGAGGCTGGACCACACTCTTGGTCCCCCTGTTCCCAAATTCCACACTAACCTTTTATTTGCCTTTGACATTTATGAGTTGATAATTCTGGAAATGGCCACAGCCACAGTGGTGATCCACTCTCCTGAAGTTCCTTTAGCCATGGCTGATGGGGCTAAAACCTGGGGCTCATGTGGGGCTGGGCTGTGTTCCCAGCACGCTGGGATGGACCCTTCCTGCTGGCCTGCCAGGCTGTCTTCAGCAGGAGATTTGTTTCTCTTTTTCACTTTGTGGGTTCTGTTGCTCTAAAGTTTGTTTAGAGTTGTATCTTACAGGTATTTGAGGTGGTTATGGGGGGAGCTCATGGAGTTTTCCTACTTCTACACTGCCATCTTGGCTCTGCCCCCTCCCACAGATTTTCTTTTTGTTTTATCAATATTTTGTGGTCACAGCCCCGGAACCGTCCACTCATTATGCCTCACTTTTGCCAAAAAATGCATCCACCTTCCTCTCTGATCAATGATTATGTTGTGTATGCTGCTTCACACTCAATTATGAGACAGTTAGGTGGTACAGTGAATGGAAGGGAAGGGAACTAGCATTTATTAATAACTAATATATGCTCAGCACTGTGCTATGCATTTTACAAATATTATCTCTTTTGATGAATGCAATGACCTTAGGAGATAGGTGTTTTTTATTAACCCTATTTTATAATTAAAGAAACTGAGGCAGACAGAGGTTAAGGGACTTGCCCAGGGTCATACAGCTAGTAAGTATCTAAGGGTAAATTTGAACTCAGATCTTCCTGACTTCAGACCCAGCACTCTATTCACTAGAATCAGGAAGCCTTGAATTCAAATCTACCCTCAGACACTTACTAATTGTGTGACTTCCTAAATCAGGGCAGGGAACCTGTATCCTTGAGACCACATGTGCCTTCTAGGTCCTTTTGTCTGAGTCCAAGTTTTACTTAACAAATACTTTTATTAAGGGGATTTGTTCTGTGAAGTGTAGAGTCAGTCAAAGGGCTGCACTTGAGGACCTAGAGGGCCACATGTCCTAGATTCATATCTTAATTCCCATGTGGCCTTGGACCCTGAGATGCTGATTCTGGTCTCTCCATCTTGGCCTTCTTTTTTTGTCTTATACCTGTTGGGGATTTCTGCATATTTGCTTCTGCTTCTATATATGCATTCTACCCCTTCCTATATTCTCCTACCTAACCTAGCTCTCTGGACACTGAATATCATTGCTGTCTTTGGGGGGAGTACAGTTTAGGAAGAGCTCTGGTCCAGGAGTTGGAATTCTAATTCCTGTGAAGGGTTAGTGTGATATCATGGAAAGAGCCCTCATCCTAAACACACCTTCTTTGTGTTGGTCTCTTGGTTGTTGGAGTCAAGAGAGACTTGTGTTTGAAGCTATGTAAGACCGTGGACAAGGCACTAAACTTCTCTAGGACACAGTTTTCCTCACATATAAAAGGGCAATCTTAATACCTCTAGTAACTACACCTGGAAAGAGCAAGGTACAGGGGAAGGAACTGAGCTTAGAGTCAGAAGGCCTGATAGCCACCTGCCTTTGTCTCTTCTCATGTCCCTGAACCCCTTTTGGCCAATGGAAGGACTGGATCAGGCAGTCTCTAGATATAGATCTATGATCTACAAGGCCTCTGTAGGGATCTAATGAATATAAAGTGCTTCACAAACCTTAAAGTGCCATATAAATGTCAACTACCATTGTTATTATGAATCCCAAACTCTGCCCCTCTGGTTTGGCCTGATTCCCTGGACCACAGTAGGGGGAGGACTGATGGATTCACAGTAGCCACAAGCCTCTGTCCATGTGGACAGTCTTCTCTATGCATTCCTTTCCTAGCTATGTGATATCCTATCCACCACAATCCCTGAAGCCTGGCTTTTGTTTCTTGTCTTTTCTGAACAATGATTTCTCTTGAGCCACTGGGTGAATCCTTGTTTTCTGTCTCTGTCCTGACTTCAGCTAGGAGGTATCCTTTCCTAGATTTCCTGTCTTCTTATACATTCTTCCCCACTGTGCACTCTACACTCTAAGAGATGTTAGTTATTCCTCAACTATGACTGTCCATCTCCCACTTTCCTGCCTTTGCACTGGCTGTGCCCCATGCTTGGAATCTTTGCCTTCTCACCTCTAACTTGCATTCTATGGTATCCCTCAAGACTTAGCTCAACCAGAACCTTTTACAGGTTGCTTTTCCTGATCCTCCCTGACTACTAGTGCCCTCCCAGTGAGGTTACCTTGGGTTTGCTTTGTGTATTCCTTATATCTACCTCAAGATGTACATCTTGTCTCCTCCATTAGAATGTAAGTCTCTTGAGGGTAAGGACTGTTTCACTTTTGCCTTTGGATCCTTTATACTTAGCACTGGGGCTAGAACACAGTAGGCAATTAGTAAATGCTTCCTGTAAATGATTGCTTCTGGGAGGAAGATCCCTAGTGGAAGAATGCATGAGGTCATAGCTGTTTGCAGAAGTGTCACCACTTTGCTCCCTGTCAAAGCCCTGGAAGGGACTGGTAAATCCCTCTAGCATGGCCTGCCCTGGTTGTTCTTCTGTCCTACCAAGATTAAGTGGGTGCCTCTCTTTACCATGAAAACAACCAGCAAATCTTGGGAAATCGTGGGTATGCCCACATAGATTCAGGGTTCACCAGTTGCCTGTTTTTTTTCATCCCTCACTCTATTTTCTTGAAATTTCATCCAGTTGGAGGAAGATTAGGAACTCTACCTTTAAGGCAGAAGCCTGGGCCCTAGGCTGCCTTTCCTGCATCCTGGAGGCCCTCTGAGCATCCTTGACTGACAGAACTCTGACCACAGAAACATTACTGGGGTGTGGGAGGGAGGGGTGAGGTAGGCTGTCACTATCTCTAGGGCATGGGATTATTAGAAAATGATAAATAGCCAAGAAGGCAGGAGGAATATGAAAACTTGGACACATTAAGAAGCCATCCAGGACACAGGCTCATATTGCACTGACCAAAAAATTTACATTGAAAGGACTCTCCTGCCCCCAGGGCTGGCTGTTATGAACTACCAGAGGAGCTCTCTTTAAAGGGAGGAAAAAGGAGGAGTGAAGCAGCCCTGGGAAGGCCAGTTGGCTGCTGGGCCAAGGGCTTCCCCAGAACCCTACTGTGGATCCGGTAACATGTAGTTACTGTATCGCCTAGATATGAAAGTGAGGAGGGTGTGTGTGTGTGTGTGTGTGTGTGTGTGTGTGTGTGTGTGTGCATGTGCATGCGTGTGTGTGTATGTGTGTAAGCTGAGAGTGGTATGGATGTTTACATTTTTCTACATAAGATTATGACTGTTCATAACTGAGGAGCATTCTGTGTGGGAGATAAACTATGGGAGTGGTATATGTGTGTATCTGTGTATGTTAGGGTTTATGTGTAATGGGAATACGTAGGATCATAGATTTAGAATGGGAAGGATCTTCAGAGGGCACATGGTATAACTTTCTTTTTACAAATGAAAAAACTGAGACCCAGGGAAGTTAAATTAATTGCCCAAGGTCTCAAGAGTAGTAAGTATTGGAGGTAGAATTTGAACCCAGGTCTTTTGAATGCACAGTCAAGGTATGAATATTAGGGGAAGCTATGAGAGTGGAGTGTGTGTGTATGTGTGTGTGGGGGGGCGATATATGTGTATGGAGAAGTTGTGGGAATGGAGTTAAAGAATCATAAATTTTAGAGCTGGAAAGGGTCATAGAGTTCATGTAGTACAACTTCTGTTATTTTACAGATGAGGAAACCGAGAAAGGTCTTCTGAGACCCAGGAAAGTTAAGTGATTTGCCTGAAGTAACAAAATGCCTGAAAGAGGATTTGAGTCCAAGTCTTCTGAATATAAATCCATGTCCCTTCCACCGAACAATGTGTATTTGTGTGTATCCAGGGGTGTGTGTGCGTGTGTGTACAGGGGTGTAGACTTGTATGTGCTGTTGTATGTAGAGGGAATGAAGAGATGTCTGTCTAGTTGTCCCTTAAATATTCCAGGCCTTTCAAAAAGATATTTTAAAATATTGATTGCAAATATTTATTTATTATATTATACTATTTATTATTAAATTAATATATTGCAACAAAATACACTGATAATATTATTGAATTATTAATAAATATTAATATTTATTAGGAATATCTCAATATACAAATTAGAACAAAAAAAGAATGCATATGAAGCTGTTAGCTTCTGTTCCAAACTGACTTTTATTCATGCTATTCTCCCTTCCCCTTGTTCCTATTCCCTTCCCTTTCAGAATGTCCTCTTTGTCTCTCCTCTGCCGGCCTAAAGCCTCCTCATCCTCCAAGACCTTGCTCCATTCTCAGTCTCTCCAGGAGCCATCTCTGACCTGTCCCCGCCCTCCCACCAGGATTTCTTCATTTGAATTTCTGCCAATGTTATTGTCTGTCTCGCCCATTATTTCTTCTGGATTTTCTTTCTCACATGACAATTTTAAAGTTGTATGTGCTTAAGTCTTGTTGGAGGTATAAATTAGGTCTACATCTTCCCCCGTGTGCTGCGTGCATACTGTGGCTGAATCAAGACTAAGCACACAGTAGGTGCTCTATAAATTTAGGTAAAATGAATGAAAGAATTGATAGATACTGATGTACATCGGGAGGGAGAGAGTAATTCAGTTTAACTTACCAAGAGCCCTACTATGTGCAAAGCTCTGTGTAAGGTACTTGGGACACAAAAATGAGAAGCTCTTCAGGCAGTTTCCATTCTTTTACACCTATCCATAGAAATAAACATAAAATATGTACAGTGCAATGTAGTTGAGGGTGGAGTGGGGTATGTTAATAGCCAGAGGGAGGTTGGAAAGGCCTTAGGTAGGACACAGCACTTTAGTGGAGCCTTGGTATAGATTTACATCAGGGCTACCTGCCTGAGGGAGACAGGGAGAAGAGGTCCCTCTAAACTCTCAAACTGGGGGCTAGGGAGAGGACTGTGGAGAAGAAATGGGAAGCATTTACTAGGATGCCTGTGACCTGGGAAAACTCCAGGTTTTTTTTTTTCCATCTCAGTCTTTTGTGAACACTCTATCTCTTCCTCTACTCTGGCTCAGCCCCTCCATGGAGGGTGCAGGTCAAGCCATCCTTGTCTGTAGTCTCTACAGGTCTGGAGTCTTGGTTACAGGGCTGGGTTTTCCTAGAGGTGGCAGAAAAGTCATGGGATCTGTTTGGGCTTCCAAGTAGCTACATCTCCATCCTTTTCTTCTTAAATGTACATAGAAACTTGAATCCTCCTGCTTTGGTAGCCTTGGGTCTCTCATCAACATTCTTGAGGCTATCAGGCTGCTGGTTAGGCTAAGCCTTTGAGAAGCGTGGCCACCCTTGGACCAGAATAGGCTCCTCCTGCCAAGCCTTCCCTGTGCTGGGCCAAAGCACCATGTATGGTCTTTAACATGGAGGGTTTTTTGTTTATGTGTGTTTGTGTGTGTGTGTGTGTGTGTGTATATATATATATATATATATATATATATATATACACATATATATATATACATGTCCATGTATATATACATGTCCATGTATGTATATGTACATATATTATATATTTGTTTTTATATTTTTCTTATTTATTTTTAACACTCTTTTCTTCTTAAATTTTGAGTTCCAGATTATCTCTCTCCCCAACTCTTTCCCTACTCTTCAAAAGGTAAACAATGTAGTATCAATTATATGTGTAGAATCATGCAAAACATGCTTCCACATAAGCCATATCACAGAAAAGCAAAAAAAAGGGAGAAGATTAGTGTTCATCAGTCCTTTCTCTGGAGGTAGATAGCATTCTTTCATCATGAGTCCTTTGGGATTGTCATGGATCATTGTATTGATCAGAGTATTCAAGTCTTTACAATTGATAATAATTACAGCATTGTTGGTATTGTTCACAATTATTTCCTGGTTCTTCCCACTTCACTTTGCATCAACTGTAAGAGGTCTTACCATGTTTTTTCTGAAATCAGCCCCCCACCTTGTCATTTTTTAGAGCACAATCAATATGCCACAGCCTAATTCCCTAATTGTTGAGCATCTCAATTTCCAATTCTTTGCCACCACAAAAGAGCTGCTACAAATGTTTTTGTATGTATAGGTCCTTTTCCTTTTTCTTTCATCTCTTTATGATACAGACCTAGCAGTGTTATTGCTGATTAGAAGGGTATGCACAGTTTTATAACCCTTTGGGCATAGTTCCAAATTGTTCTCCAAAATGATTGGACCAGTTCACTACTCCACCAACAATTCCTTAGTGTGTAGCTATTTTTCTCTTATCTCCTTTAGCATTTGTCATTTCTGATAGGAGTGAGGTGGTACTTCAGAGTTTTGATTTGCCCTTCTCTAATCAATAGTGATTTAGAATATTTTTTCATGTGACTATAGATAACTTTGATTTCTTCTTCTGAAAACTACCTGTGTATAGCCTTTGACTATTTATCAATTGGGGAATGATTCTGATTTTAACAAATTTTACTCAGTTCCCTATATATCTGAGAAATGAAGCCTTTATCAGAGAAATTTGCTGTAAATTTTTTTTTTTTGCTATTCATTGTCTGTGGTACCTTTTAGGCAAAATGTGGCTTCCCTGATTATCTCTTTCAATTAGGTCTATTTTTGCTTTTGCTTTGTCTGAGATCATGATTGCCACCCCTGACCTCTTCACTTCAGCTGAAGCATAGGTACTCTGATCCAGTCCTTGATTCCAATTCTGTGTATGTCTTTCTGTCCCAAGTGTAGCTCCTGTATACAACATATTGTTGGATTCTGGTTTCTAACCGTGATTTTTTTTTAAATCTCTGTGGGACTGTGCTTCCAGAAGGGAAAGCTCTGTCCCAAATTGCTGGGGTCCTCCTGGCTGCCGTAGCTCTCAGGAAGATGCTGGAATTCTTCCTACTTACTTCCGGCTGACTGGATAATGTAGACTCCAAGACTGAGGCCCAAGACGACGATCCGGATCCAGGCCACTCAACGTGAGAGCACTGGCCTGAGAACAATCGCTCAGTCCCCCTGCTGTCTGCAGGCCGGGTGGGAAGCTGCAACGCGGAGGCGGGTGCAAAACCTCTGCCTTTCGCCTTTTGCTTTTCCACTCTGGAGGCCTTTCAGCCAGACTGCTTCTCCCTCCCAATTTCGCAAGTCCCACTGAGCTGCTAGCAGCTGCTGCTAATCCGCTCACCAGAGAGACTCCTCTGCTCCTCCCGTTCAGCCGCCCCCGGGGCACAGTCTCGGCTTCAGGCCAGGCTGGTTTCGGTTCGCAGTGCTGATATGGTTCCTCGTAGCCAAGCTGACTTTAGTGGGACGTATCTTTGTGTGCGTTTTGGAGTTTTAGGATTGGTTTAGAGTCCTATTTTATGGGTATTTTGGGGTGGCTATGTGAGAGCTGTGATATGTTGCTGCTGCTACGCTGCCATCTTGGCTCCGCCCCCCTGGATTCTGGTTTCTAGCTCATTCTGCTATCTGCTTCTCTTCTGTGGATTACCTCATTTCATTCATATTCACAGTTATGATCATTAACTGTGCATTTCCCTCCATCTCATTTTCTTCTGTTTATCCTTCTCTCTCTCTGTCTTCTCTCTCTCTCTCTCTGTCTTTCTCTGTCTCTCTCTGTCTCTCTCTGCCTCTCTCTCTCTCTCTCTCTCTCTCTCTCTCTCTCTCTCTCTCCTAAATAGTCTAACTTGATTCTGACCACTGTCTCACCCAATCTACCTTTCCCTTATCATTCTCCATTCCTATCTCTTATCCCCTTCCTCTCCTATCTCCCTATTTGATAAGATAGATTTCTATATCCAACTGAGTCTTCCTTCTTTGAACCAATTCCTATGACAGCTCAAGCATTGCCTGCCACCTTCCATTTCCCTCTCTACCATAAAAATTCATCCTTGCATACCTCCTTTATTTGAATAAATTTACCCCATTCTATCTCTCCTTTCCCCGTTCTCCCAGGGCATCCCTCTTTCTCACCCCATATTCTTTTTTGGAGATCATCCCAACAAAATCAACTCGTATTCAGGACCTCTGTCTATGCAGACACCTTCTAATCGCCCTAATAATGATAAGGTTCTTGGGAATTACAAGTCTTACCTTACCGTATAGGAATGTAAACAGTTTAACTTCATTGAATTCTTTATGATTACTCTTTCATGTTTACTTTTTTATGCCTTACTTAAATCTTCTGTTTGAGTGTCAAATTTTCTATTCAGCGCTGATCTTTTCATCAGGAATACTTGAAAGTCCTCTATTTCATTAAATTTCCATTTTTCCCTTGAAGGATGATGCTCCATTTTTCTTTGGAGGTTAGTCTTCATTATAATCCTAACTCCTTTGCCATCTGAAATATCATATTTCAAATTCTCTGATCCTTTAACGTTTAAGCCGCTAAATTTTGTGTGATCGTGACTGTGGCTCCATGACATCTGAATGGTTTCTTTCTGACTGCTTACAATATTTTGTCCTTGACCTGGGAGCTCTGGAATTTGAATATAATATTCTTTGGAGTTTTCAGTTTGGGATTTCTTTCAGGAGGCGATTGGTGGATTCTTTTAATTTCTATTTTACTCTTTGGATCTAAGATGTTGGGGGCAGTTTCCTTAATAATTTCTTTAAAAATGGTTTCTAGACTCTTTATTTTTATCATGGCTTTCAAAGAGTCCAATAATTCTTAAATGATCTCTCCTCAATCTATTTTCCTAGTTACTTTTTCTATGAGATATTTCAAATTTTCTACTATTTTTTCATTCTTTTTGTTTTCTTTTATTGATTCTTGAAGCCTCATGGAGTCATTACCTTCCACTTGCCCAATTCTAATTTTTAAGGAGGTGTTTTCTTCAGTAAGCTTTTAGAGGAGTTCTTTTCTTCAGTGAATTTTTGTGCCTCTTTTCCATTAGGCCAATTCTGTTTTTTAAAGGGGATATTTTCTTCAGTATTTTTTGCGCCTCTTTTACCAAGCTCTCAATTTTCTTTTATGATTTTCTTGCCTTATTCTTATCCCCCCAATTTTTCCTTTACTCCTCTTATCTCTTTCTTGAACTCTCCTGGAATTTCTCCTGGCCTTGAATCTGATTAGTATTTTTCTTTGAAACTTTGTTTGTAGTTATTTTCACATTGCTATCTTCTTCTAAGTTTATATCTTGTTCTTCCCTGACACCATATTAACTTTTTATGGTCAAGTTCTTTTTCTTTTATTTCTCATTTTCCCATCTTCTTTCTTTACTTTGAACCTTATGTTACAGTTGGGCTCTGCTCACCTAGAGGAGGGGAGGCACTATGTCAAGCTTCTGACTTTTTCATGTTGTTGTTTTCAGAGCTAGTTTTGGGGGTCTAGAAATTTTTAGTGGTTCAAAAGTGGTGTTATCCTAGCAGAGGTGTGGTCTGCTGGTCTGCTTTGGTCTGTACTTAGGAAGGGCCTTTGCTCCCTTTCATCTTCAAGTACTAGTGCTCCTCTTGGCCCTGGAACCTTGAACAGGTCCCTGCTCCCTTGTGACTAATCACCTCCTCTTCAACCTGAAATTGTGACCCCAAACTGCTCATCGGTCATAGAGTTGCTAATCAGCAGTGATAGTTGCACTCAATGATGATAAAGGGTTCCCTGTAATATCTTTCAGATCAATTGTCTGATCCTCATGCCAAAATGGGGTGTGTTACTGATCTCTCCTGTATATCTCCTAAGTTGTCTTAGACTGGAAAAAATGTCTCCCTTTTGTTGGCTCTGCCACTCCAAATTTAATTTGAGGCATAATTTTAAAGTTGTTTGGAGGGGATCTTTGGGAGAGTTCAACTGAGTCCCAATCTGTACTCTGCCATCTTGGCTCCCAGCTCCATTTTCTGTATATATATGTATTTTCTATGTGAGGCCTCACAGCATCCCTGCAGAGGTCACAGATAGTCCAACTATTTTATTTTACAGGTGAGGAAACTAAGGCTCGGTTAAAGTGACATACCCAAGTTATTTAACTCGGTTAAAGTTAAGTGACATACCCAAGATCACACAGATAGTACAAGTAGCACAGCCAAGATTTAAATGCAGGTCCTGAGCTTCCAAAATCCAGCACCATTTGACTGTCCCAAGCTATCTCTCATTGCTCATCTCCCTAGAAAAAAGGGTTGGTGGAGGGGTTGTACTATGCAAATAATTATGCACAAATGTGATATACAGAATGGTGAAGACATACTTGAGTTAGGGAGATCAATTAGAAGGCTGCTGCGATAACCTCAGTGAAAGGGGGGAAGGGCCTGAATAAGGCAGTGGCTGTGTGAGTAGGAAGGATCAGATGTCTTTCAATATTTCTTTGATATTGTAGAAATTATAGATAAAGATAATAGCTAGTATTAATATGGTGTTATGGGAATCTGAAGATCTTCCCTGCCCCTAGGCCCTTTGCTAAAGTGACTACGTGACTCTGAGGACCCTTGGATATTTGAAAGTATACTCTGTTCCCTAATAGGCTGAATGTGGTCACGTGGAGC
>JAQQSV010016069.1:0-11929 GCA_028646515.1 Pseudochirops corinnae | reverse complement strand
ACAGAGAGACAGAGACAGAGACAGAGAGAGACAGAGAGAGAGACAGAGACAGAGACTGAGAGAGAGAGACCGAGAGAGACCAAGAGAGAGAGAGACAGAGAGACAGAGAGACAGAAAGACAGAGAGAGACAGAGAGAGAGAGAGAGACAGAGACAGAGAGAGACAGAGAGAGAGACAGAGAGAGAGACAGAGAGACAGAGACAGAGAGAGAGACAGAGAGACAGAGACAGAGACAGAGAGACAGAGAAACAGAAAGACAGAGAGAGACAGAGAGAGAGAGAGAGAGACAGAGACAGAGAGACAGAGAGAGAGACAGAGAGAGAGACACACACAGAGAAAGCACCACTGCTACTATCCTTAGATTGTAGGAGAGCATTAAAAAAATCATGCTATTCTTCCAGACTAGATGTCTAAATGAATACCTTAAACTTATATTGGAGAACTGAGTGGGAGTGGGAATAAATAGCAGGCTCCCTACTCCCTGCCTATCTTGTTTGATGCTCTTTGTCTCTAAGTTTTTATATTTAGAAAGCAGGTTTATAGGTTAGTTGTGACCAGTATTAGTTGTTTCTATAAACATACAGGATGTAAAAACAAGGTTTCAGTGGGCACCAAACCTCAGAGAGGGCACCCAGAAGCCAAATGCCTCAGGCGATAGAGTACAGGATCTGGAGTCAGGAAGACCTGAGTTCAAATCTTGCCTCAGAAGCTTACTAGTTGTGTGACCCAGGGCAAGTCACTTAACCCTGTTTGTCTCAGTTCCTCATCTGTAAAATGAGCCAGAGAAGGAATGGCAAACCACTCCAGCATCTTTGCCAAGAAAACACCAACCAAGATCATGAAGAGTTGGATGTGAATAAAATATGACTGAACAATAAAATCCATAATGCATCAATGTCTATACAATGTAAAGGGGGAAAGAGTTTTAGATAGGATCTAGTTCAATCTCAATTACAGTGAAAGAAACTGAGGCACAGAAAGAGAAAGACTTAGAACAATGCTATAAATGGAATATATAGTTTATGGTAGGGGGAGATGGATAAGGGTAGCAATGGATTTGAAGTAGTTAGGATGACGAAGGTTTTGTGGCAGAAAGTATAGAAGATGGCAGAGGGAGGTAAAACCTGGGAGCCACTGAGGTATGAACAAAAGAAGGAGAGGTGGGGATTTGAGACTGGTTAGAAAGGCAGCAGCTTGGTAGAACTAGCTAGAGATGGAGGTGATGAACTGATAATTGCAGAGGGCTTGGTAGGACTAGCTTGGTCTTGCTTAATTGACTGAAAGATGATAATAGGATCATAGATTTAGAGCTGGAAGAGATCTTAGAGGTCAGAAAATCTCATTTTATATATGAGTGAACTGAGGCATGGAGAGGTTAAGTGCATGACCCAGGATCACCTAACTACTAAGTGTCTGCAGGATCTGAACCCAGCTCTTCCCAATTCCACATTCAGCCCTCGATTCACTACATCATGCTGTTTCTTGAATTGATCAATAAATTAAGGAATAAATGAGGTTATACATTAGTATAATGATAGTAAGAGTTTGATAATAATATCTTGCCAATGAAATTATTGATGTTTGGGACACTGTTACAATGTATGATATTTTTACATTTCCCAGTTTCATTCTTATCTATTTTTTTTACTTATTCTCACATATTTCTATGAGAGAGAGGTATAGACATTCTCCGATTTATAGATAAATAAAGGGACTAATAAAGGTTGAAGATAGCTTGCTTATAGCACCTGGGTATCAGTGACTGAGCTAGGAATAGAAACCGAGTCTCTATTCTGTTTTCACTTACGCAACTTGATTTATGAAATGAGACTATCTTGTGGCATACTCACCTCTTTAATCTCTAGCTCACCACATGCCTCATCAATGCAGTTTGTTATTTCTATGGTCTGGTGCCCTAGGTCATCCTTTTTCCCTTTGTTGGAAAAAGTCCTAAATGGGAGGAGTCCTGCCTCTTTCTCCTCCAGGAAGGGTGAAACTACATAGTTAGGCAAGTGATAGGAAAGACTCAGGCATGATATTTGACACTCCCTGGGAGGGTAGATGGGTGAGGGTCATTGGGAAAGGGGTAGGGGTTGTCCATAACATTCAGTTCATTTTTCTTTTTCTGTTTTGTAGTCTCCCTGTTCCCTCTCCCATTTCTATCTTACTGTAACTTTCCATTTTCATATTTCAATGACCTCACTTTCAGAAGAAAGGTGTTATAGGAGACTAACAAATGGATGAATATGTTGCCCTGTTTGCAGAAACTGGGGTGGGCATGTTTGTGATTTAGTGCCCTTGTTTACACAGTGTCCTAATACTCTCCTCTTTCATTGGAATAATAACCATTTCTTTGACTTAAATTGTGTAAAAATTCTAGGCTCACTGACTTCTTTCTTCTAGGACTCCCTATGGTCAGATCGCACAGGTCATTTAGCTAGAGGCATCTTAGATAGAAATGAAAACTCTAGGTCCTGAAGAAGCATCAGAAGTCACCTTGACCATCACTGCACTGCTTTCTGGAAGCACGGAGTAGTTGCTCATTTTAAAAGACCTTCATGGTAAGAACTAGTTTTCCTTTCCTCTTTTATATATTCTAAGAGGATATAATTAGAGTTTTACTTGTTTCCCTTATACTGGTATTATACTAATTTTCTTATTTTCTATTTTTGGTGGACCTAAAAGTTAAGAGACAGACCTAGGCAAATTGATGGTACTTTTCATTTTCTTTTAGCATTTCCCTCCATATTCTCCCCATTTTGTATAATGTCTAGTAATAGTTAACATTTATTTAGTGCCTAGTTGTATCAACAAGCCCCCTAGCAGACCCAGGGCGGCTACTAGCACAGGTTCTTAGATCTGCTTTTCTAAAGGAAAGCAACTCAAAATGGTTTAACAATCTTACTTTAATCAAACATCATTTACCTAGTTCAGGGGAAAAAGTCAGCACCCTGAACTTTAGAGAATGCAAACAGAATACAAATACAAGTTACAAGCAGACAAAGAAACAGATCAGCAGATGGGCTTCCAGCTGTCTGACCATTACATCCATACCTAGTCAGTTACCAGAGAGGGGAGCATCAACATCTGGGTTTTCAAGGTCGAGGGGCTCAACGGCTTCCCTGAGTCTCATCCAGCCAAATCACACAACTCGTTCCAAAGTGAGCCCCAAAGCAAAACCTCACATCAGGGCATATACAGCCTTCTCTTGGATCAGAGAATGTCACAACCCTCTTGACCCGCTGACCAATCACAAAGTAACAAGGCGTGGGCATTCCTGAAAAACAAGCCTGCTGCCACAGGCCCCACGTGACCACATTCAGCCTATTAGGGGACAGAGTATACTTTCAAATCTGGGAAGGTTCTCAGAGCCACTTAAGCCACTTCAGCAAAGGGCCTAGGGGCAGGGAAGATCTTCAGATTCCCATAGCACTAGTATGCTCTACACATTGTGCTAAGTGTTTTAAAAATATAATTTCATTTCATTCTCACAATGACCCTGTGAAGTAAGTGCTATTATTATTTCCATTTTTAGTCAAGGAAACTGAGGCAGACCAAAGTTAAGTGACTTGCTCAAGATCACTCAGCTGGTAAGTATCTGAGGTTGGATTTGAACTCAGGTCTTCCTGGCCCAGACCCAGTCCTCTATCTGTTGTACTATCAGCTGTCAGTGTAGGGTTTCCTCTGCATTCCCTCTCACCTCCCACCATATCTTCTTTAGTTTATTTTTCCTTCTCTTTGAAGCCTTCTTTCACAAAATAAAGAATTAAAAGAAACAGACAAACATAAGTAAAACCTTGTCTGTCCTGGATTCCATTCCCTTATGGCCTTGATAAATAGCAGCTGGGTACTAATGGATTTCTGTGTCATCCCTTCCAGGAAACATTTGTGCTTAACAAGCTCCTTCTGGAAATACAGCCACAATACAAAGGAGACATTCAGAAGGTCGAAATTTTAAGACCTGTGACAGGTTACTGAGGGAGATATTTGGGAACAGGCTTGTTATTAGACACGTATCACACTGTTTGAGTGTGAACCTGCAGTGACTCTGCATAGTTCTAGTTTGATAGAGAACCCCCAGTACTATATTCTGCCACTTAATACTTGCGTGACATTGGCCAAGGCCCAACCTTTCTAGGTCTTAGGTTTTTCATTTGCAAAATGATCAGATAAGACTAGATAGAAGACAGTGTGGTACAGTTGAATGAACTTGGAATTTGGGGTCAGAAGACCTGGGTTCAGATCCCAGCTCTGCTTCTTAATACCTATGTGACTTTGGGCCAATCATTTAACCTGCCTGGGTCTCAGTTTCCTCATCTATAAAATGAAGGTGTTTATACTAGATAGTCTGTGAGGTTCCTTTCAGCTTGAAAACTTTAATCCTACGATCCCATTTGATACTTGGAAATATATCCTTCCCCTTTACCAATTTAAATAATTTCTCTTTGGCCCCAACCTCCTTGATTTCAATCATCTTTGTTTCTGTGCTGGCAGTGTGGTATAGTGTAAGCATTATGAGACAGATGACTGTAATGCCAAGCAAAGGCAACTTCCAAGGTTCAGATTACCAGCATAGCAAACTCCATTTATTCACAGAACAGAGAAAATCAAAATACAGTGTAACTCATTCATTTAGCAAGTAAGTTTGCAATTCAATTGCAAAGTACCAAGGTCCAAGTATCTCAGCCTTGGCCAGTACAGTCAAAGTGGCCCATTCCTGGGCAGTACATTCATTTAGTCAGTCAAAGTCTCTCTTCTCAAATGGAGATTACTTTCCAGTCATAAACAAAGTACATTCATTTGGTCAGTCTCAGAGCACAAAAAAGTCAAAGATTTCCCACCCTTGAATCGCAACTGAATTAAAATACCATCCATTAATGCCAAGCACTTTCTCAAAAGGGGCAGGAGAGGAGAAAAGGCCATCCACCCTTAAGCTACAACAAGATTAAGATATCATCACAGCATTCAGTGTCCAAGGAGAGGTCCTGTCTTCATCTTGACATGAGGCAAGTACTCAGCAATCCCTGTTCCTGGGGAGACAAAGCTCAAGAAAGCCACCCTATACATTGCTAGTGTCCTCATTAAGTCACTCTTTGCCTGCAGAATACTCCCAAAACCCCTGAAAACATCAGCAAGGCCCTCTTCCAGGATTTCTGTAAACATACAACAGGAAAATCCTCCTTCAGGGCTTCTGAACCAACAGCAAGTTTCCAGGACCTCTACAACAGCAGCACCGTCCTTCACCAGCAGGTGAATCTGGCAAAACAACATCAAAACAGACAGACAAAATACTGGCATCACAGTGATGCCTCCTCAGTTCTCGGCAGCTCCAGGTGGCAGTTCCCAAAAGTCCTTCTGGGCTACTCTGCTTGGGCCTCTCTCTGCTTGGGCTTCTCTCCAAATTCCTGGCTCCTCCCAGTTCAGCCCTCTCTCTTCACGTCAACAACTCCATCCCACAAGTGGGATTCACAAGCCCTGGGTTTTAACACTCAACCCCAAAACCAAGCCAACACAGGGGCATCTTTAAATTCTATTACCATTACAATGACCTAGAAGAACTTCAAGTCCTAGTACTATAATTTACTAGCTGTGTGATCCTAAGCAAATTGTTGCATTTCTCTGAGATTTAGTCTTCTTTTTAAAAAAACTAATTAATTAATTAATTTACTTTTCATTTACAACATTCAGTTCCACAAGTTTTTGAGTTTCAAATCTTCTTCCCCTCCCTGTCTCCCCTACCTCCCCATAGTGGCATGTAATTCAATATAGGTTCTACAAATACCTTCACATTAAATATTAGTCAAATTGTAAAGAAGGATTATAACCAATGGAGTGAATGAGAAAGAAGGAGCAAAAAAACCCAGAAAAGAGCAAGAGCAAGTAGTTTGCTTCAGTCTGCATTTAGACTGTAGTTCTTTCTCTGGATGTGAATACCCTTTTCCATTATGAGTCTTTTGGAGTTGTCTCATAGCCTTGCATTTCTGAGGAGCCTAGCCTATCAAAGTTAGTGAGACTTAGTTTTCTTATGCACAAAATGGGTGTGATGATATCTACAGCACCTACTTCATAGGTTCTTTGTGAGGATTAACTGAGAAAACTTATGTAAAATGCTTTGTAAGTTGCTACTTACAAGTATGCATTTCATCAAACAACTAGCATTTATTAAGTACTAGCATTGTATCAAGTCTTGGAATTACAAAGACAAAAATGAAACAGTTCCTGCCCTCAAGAAGCTTATATTCTAATGGAGAGACAACATATACATTTCTACAAAGGTACATTCAAGGTACAACATGGATACTAAATAGGGTACCTAGGCAACATGGTGGATAAAATAATGGGCCTGCAGTGAGGAAGATTTCATCTTCCTGAGTTCAAATCTGATCTCAGACATTTACTAGCTGTGTGATCCTGGGTAAGTCACTTACCTCTTTCCTTCAGTTTCCTTACCTGTAAAATGAGTTTGAGAAGGAAATGGCAAACCTCTTTGCCAAGAAAACCCCAAAGAGGGTCACAAAGAGTCGAATATAACTGAAAAATGACTCAGCAGCAACAACAACAACAGATATCAGGTAACCTTAGAGGAGAAGGAACTACCATTGGGGGGGATCCCCAAGTTGATCCTTCTCCTGTTGGCAGGGGATCAAAGAGAAAGGCAATATTTTTTCCTCCTCCCTCTGCCTGTCTCTTGACCTTACATGACTGGAACAATAGGAGAGAAGCACTATTCCATTAGCCTCTCCTACTGGTCACTTCACTTGAGCTGCCTCATACATTAGGAGGATACCCTTCCTGAAATCACTCAGCAATGATTAACAGACTCCTGCTTGGTTAGATACTCCACATCTCAGTGATCACTAATGCCTATCTATCATTATACACACTTTATACTTCATCTACCACTGTCCACCCCCTTATTTCTACCCACTTCAACTCATCTCCCAGTGTCAAACTCTGAAGCTAGTCACCCCTTCCATTGTGTTCTCTGGAATACCTGCTCATAGGTTACAAACTTGTTTTCATCTTAAATAATTTCCTTTCCCACTCCTTCCATCTATTAGTTCTCTCTGATACCTGGCTCCCTCCTGATAACAAAGCCTCCTTGGTTGAACGTTGTTTCTACTCTCATGCATTCCCTGAGTTGTAATACTCCTCGTACCCCATTGCCACTTCTAGACTCTCTTTCTACTTCAATCACTCTGTAACGTCTCCTCTTCTGAGGTTTACTTCACCCATATTTAACACTCAATGAAAATTCTGTTAGCTATTGTCTACAGATGTCCTGGACACTCCCCATTTTTCCCCTCAATGAATTTCACTAATTGGCTCAGCCTTTCTCTCTTTCCCAACTATTGTCCTCATACTAGGGAATTTCAACATACATTTCCATTTTTTCTCTAAGCTTCTTATTTCTCTTCCACGACTTGATCATTTCCCATAACCTACTCCTCCACCCCACTTCATCTATACACAGAGACAAACATAGTCTTCATTTTGACATCACTCACAAATGCTCCAGTTTCGTGTTTATGAACTCCGAACTTCCTCTATCTGATAAAAATGTATTGTCATTCTACCTCACTTCCACCTCATAACCTCAAACCCTATTCTTCAACCTCACTGTGATCTCCAATCCCTTGAAGATCTTAGTTCTTTCTCAGGCCATCACCATCACTCTTCTATACTTCTTCTATACTCTTCTCCCTTCCTTGTTTACCTCTTGGTGAACCTGTTCAACTCTACACTGTTTTATTCTCTCAAGTCCCTTGCCCCCTTATTCTATCACTAATCTTACCCTACCAAGTCTCACCCTTGAATAATTCCCACCATCTGCTGTCTTTACTCCTACTTACATGCTGCCATACAAAGCTGCAGAAAATCACCAAACCATGCTGACTGGATCCACTTCAAGTTTACATTACATAACCTCAGCTGGGCCCTCACTGTGGCAAGGGAACAATTTTATACTTCACTAATAGACTCACTATCCCACTCACCACAGTAATTTCTAAACCTTTTCATCCCTCCTCAGATTTCTGATGGTTCTCCCTATCATCCTACCTCTCAGCTGAGAATCTTACTTCATATTTTACAAAAAATAATTGAGGTCACTCCAAGAGTGCTGCCTCTTCTTCCTTTCTCATCTCACATCACCCAGATACCTTTTGCCATTATCTTCTCCTTCACTCTGGTTTCACATGGAGAGCTAATCCTTCTTGCCAAAACCAACCCCTCTACATGTACAAAAGATCTTATCCCATCCAATTGTCTCCAGCAGATTCCCCCTTCTATTATCCCTACTCTCTCACTCATCTTTAATTGTTCCCTGTCAACTGATTATTTCCTGACAACCTACAAACACACTCATGCCTCCACGCTGCACAAAAAATCCTTACAATATCCATCCATCCCTGCTAGCTAATGTCCTATAACTACCCTCCTTTTTGTGGCTAAATTTCTTGAGAAGACTATCTATAATAGGGGCCTACACTTCCTTTTATCTCTTCTTAACTTTCTACAGTCTGGCTTCTGACTTCAATATTCAATAAAACAGTTGTCTCTGAAGTTACTAAGGATCTCTTAATTGCCAAATCTACTGGTCTTTTCTCAATTCTCATTCTTCTTGACTTCTCTGCAACCTTTAACACCACCAATCATCTTCTCTTTGATAGTCTTTCCTTTCTAGGTATTCCTGACATTGCTCTCTCATTTTTCTCCTCCTACTAACCTCACCACTCCTTCTTAGTCTCCTTTGCTGGATCTTCATCCAGATAACATTTGATTACAATAAGAGATCCACAGAGTTTTGCCCTGGACCCTCTTCTCTTTTTACCCGATACTATTTCATTCACAGATACCTTTGGAATGAATTAGCGTTTCTATGTTGATGATTCCTAAATCTAATTATCCAGTCCTAACTTCTCTGCTGAGCTTCAACCAACTACTGGACATCTAAAAAGTGCATGTCCTGTAGATATCTTAAGCTCAACATGCAAAAAGCTGAACTCTTTATCTCACCTTTCCCCAAACCATCTCCTCTTCCTGATTGCTATTGAGGATGCCACCATCCCCTCAGGGATACCCAGGATTGCAACCTAAATATCAGCCTCAATTCCTTATTCCTTTTTACCCTTCATATCAAATTTGTTGCTAAGGTCTGTTGGTTGATTTTGTTGCGGCAACATTTTGTGTATATATTCCCTTCTCTCCTCTGACATTACTACCATCCTGGTACAGGCACCTCATGCCTGGACTATTGCAGCAATCTACTTTTGGTGTTCTTATGACAAATCTCTTCCCACTACATTCTATCATCCACTCATATACCAAAATGACCTTCCTAAAGCGCAGGTCTAATAATGTCATGATCCATTCCTCCTGCTTTCACACTCAATAAACATAATGGACTCCCTATTACTTTCAGGATCAAATATAAAATCCTCTGTTTAATGTTGAAAGCACTTTATAACCTTCCACTTCCCTTTTTCATGCTTTTTATTCATTACATCCCCCATGTACTCTGTGATCAACTGACACTGGCCTCTCTGCTCCTTGCATGAGATATAAAATGTCTTATAAGTTATGATTCTGATAATAATCTGATTCTGAGTATTTTCACTGTCTGTTCTCCATACCTACAATTTTTCCTCTCCTTATTTCCATCTCCTGATTCCCCTGCCTTCCTTCAAGCTCTCACCTACAGGAAGCCTTTCCTGATCCCCTTTTATTCTAGTGCCTTTCTTCTGTCATGCTTTTGATTTATCTTGTTATATAGCTTGTTTGTCCATAATTGCTTTTGTGTTATATTGCTCACTAAATTGCAAAGTCTACAACAGGGACTGTCTTTTGTCTTTCTTTGTACATATGGGGCTTAGCACAATGCCTGGGACATATGAGGGGCTTAACGAGTGCTTACTGACTCACTGACTATATAATGGTAGCTATATAGATATGCTTTGAAACCTCATACCTTAAAATGGATGTTTGATTACATTAAATTTAAAAAGCTTTGCACAAACAAAACCAATGCAGCCAAGATTAGAAGGAAAGCAGGAAACTGAGAAAAAAAATTTTGACAGCAAATTCCTCTGATAAAGGCTTCATTTCTCAGAAATATAGAGAACTGAAACAAATTTAAAAGAATATAAATTACTCCTGAATTTATAAGTGGTTGAAACATATGAACAGGCTGTTTTCAGAGGAACAAATCAAAGCTATCTATAAAAAATTTTTTAAAATGCTCTAAATGACTTTTTATTAGAGAAATGCAAGTTGGAAAAAACTTCAAAATACACCTCACACCCATTAGATTGACTAATATGACAGAAAAGGGCAATGACAAATATTGGAGTGGATTTGGGAAAGTTGGGACACTAATACACTGTTGGTAGAGTTGTGAACTGATCTATCCATTTGGGAGAATGATTTGGAATTACACCCAAAGGGCTATGAAACTCCATACCCTTTGACCCAGAAATACCGCTACTAGGTCCATATCCAATAGAGATCAAAGAAAAAGAAAAAGGACCTATTTGTGCAAAAATATTCATAGTAGCTCTTTCTGTATTGGCAAAGAATTAGGAATTGGGGGGATGCCCATCAATTAGAGAATAGCTGAGCAAAATGTGGTATAGAATTATGATGGAATGCTCTTATGCTATAAAAAATGACAAGCAGAATGGTTTCAGAAAAACCTGGGATGACTCACATCAACTGATCCAAAGTGAACTGAGCAGAACCAGGAGAACTTTGTGCATAGTGACAGCAGTATTGTATGATAATCAACTATGAATGACTTTGCAATACAATAATCCAAGAATGTTCTTAAGGATTTATGATGAAAAATGTTGTCTACATCCAGAGAAAGAATTCATGGAGTCTGAATGTAGATTAAAACATGTTTTTCACTTTATTGGTCTTACTTTTTTCCCTAACAACATGGCTAATACGGAAATATTTTGCATGATTTCACATGTATAATTGATATCACATTTTCTGCCTTCAAATGAGTGGAGGAGGCATGGGAGGGAAGGAAAAAATTCAGAACTCAAAATTTTAAAAATGAATGTTAGAAATGAATGAACAATAAATTAAAAAAGGAAATCTACACCTTATTAAAATTTTCAGTGTTACTTGTTACAAGGAAGTATTTAAGAGTAGTACTCTATATTATGCTGACTGTGATTGATGGGACTTTCAAACATTAGTTATCTATCTGCTTTTTCCCCCTTTTACTTATTGTGTCTTTTGAGGGTTGTTTTAGTTTCTTTTGTTTTGTTTTCTGTTTTGATATTGTAGTTAGGAAAAATTCTGAGTGACCATGACTGACATAAAATGGAAAGAAAAAAACAAAAAACAAAAACCTAGTTCATTATCATTTGTCCTGCTTTGGATTGTAAATTAAGAAGTTGTGCTCTAGTTTTAATTCTCCCATTAAGTTGTTCTGTGACCTTCAGCAAATCGCCTTACCCTTTGGTGCCTTAGTTTATTCATCTTTAAATATAAAAATCAGACTGGGAAAATTTGAACTGACTGCCTTGTTGGGTGAGGTGGAGCAAAGTTGCTAAAGACCCTGTTTATTGTTTATCTTCCTAGCTCAAAAAGGCAGAAATACATTGAGGGATCACTCTAGGAATGTAGAGTTTCACATATTTCTGGAGAGAAGAATGCCAATTACCAAAACTGTTTATGAACAAGGCTCTGGGGATGACATTCTTTTTTTTTAATTTTTAATTTTTAAAAATTGATTTGTTTATTTACTTTTAGTTTACAAGATTCAGTTCCATGATCTCTTGAGTTTCAAATTTTCTCTCTTTCCTCCCTCCCAAATCTCCATGGTGGCAGGCAATCAAGTATAGGATCTGCAAATACTTTCACACTGGACATTAGTCTGGTTGTAAAGAAAGGTTGTAACTGATAGAATGAACAA
>JAQQSV010016068.1:0-11930 GCA_028646515.1 Pseudochirops corinnae | reverse complement strand
CTTCTCTTGCCTTCACAGGTACCATGGTGTATCCCTCATCAACCCTCCAGAGACACTAAACTTACAATGAGAGAGACGCTCGGAGCTGCAACTCCGGCAGAAGCTGTGCTGGACACTTTTATCGTGGGTCCAGGTTTCTTCACAAAGAATCACTTCACAAAGGACAAGCTGTCCTTTGTCTGACAGATTATGAAGTACCTTTTTTTGATTTTTGATTTTAAATGCCAATCTTTTCTATGTGCAATTGTCCTGCATACTTAGCTGCAGATGTAAGTGGTGTTGTTTATGCATAGTGAGTATTAACCAAGCCCATAGCTTAGGATGAGAATTTGGCAGCCTCCTCAGTTTGCCTCTAACAAGTGAACACCGAGGTCAGAACCTGGCTTGCTCACGGGAGTGTTTGGATGTGAACAGAGTGCTGTGGGAGAGCCCAGTGGAAGGCTTTTCCAGGATAGTTTGGAATGTTGGCGGCCCTCCCTGTCTTGGCTTAAATCTCTTTTCCTAAGATTGGCGTGGCTCAGGAGAGCATCAGCACCTGGGCTCGGATGCACTCTTTCAGGGCAGGGGGACACGTGGTGTTTCTGTAGGGAATGGCGTTTCTGGAGCAAGTCCCTGCAGTGGACCACGTGCATGCATGTCAGGGCTGTGGCTCTAGCTCGCCTGCTGTCCTTGGGGTGTGAAATGAGATTTTTAACAGAAACCACGTGTAGCCCTTCTTGATGATGCCTGCCACTCCAGGACCCTGCTGACCCAGAGGGAGCTGCTGATGGGCAGAAGGGCCTTTCCCTGGCTGGTCTGAACAGACTGAAACGTGTAAGCCTTCTTTGCCAAACAGAAGGGAGGGAACATCCTTCCTATTACTAATGGCTTGGACAGCTGGCAACTAGCAGGACACAGGGCCTGACTACAGTTTAGGATCTGATGTGCCATAAAAACAGGCCCCATTTTCAGGTAAAAGAAATATTCTAAGCAATTAAGTAAGGACTCGGTGGCCCTGCTCCAGGGAGGCTTCCAGGGCCACAGCTCTGCCCCTCAGACCACGCCGCCTACCTCCCTGGGCCCTGCCCTCCGCTGTCTGCAATCACAAGTAGGCTCAACCTCTCAAATTAACCCAATGACATGAGGTGTTTTCTAGATACTTTATTTTAAATCAAGAAAAAACACATGTAAAAATACGCAGCAGTCCCAAACATGCTTTCCCGTGGGGTATTTTGGGAGTTTTAGCTGGCAGGCTTCTTTTTCTTCTTTCTAGCAGCTTTTTTACTTGAGACTGTGTCCTGTTTGGAGTTGGCCTGTATTCTGTAAACAAATAAAATCAAAGCCTAAAAACACTGCTCTCAGATCACAGACACATGTTCACAGATGTTTCCTGTAGCAGGTGTTCCCTCAGGCAAAAACAGTATTTGGTGAGAAGAGAAGAGGGCTCGGCCTCTGCTCTGCAGGGTGGGACGCTTAGACTACAGGCTGGCGCATCTTCTGGGCCTGTCTGGGAAGGGCATCTCTGTGCCAACGGAGCAGGAACAAATCATGACCTGGCACGGTTGCTAGCACTGTCAGACGCTACCCAGCCTTCACACTCCACCTGGGAAAATTAACTTGCACGTTTGCTTTGAAATAATGATGGAAAAATCTTTTGGCAGGGCCACAAGCCACCATGTGATTTTATATCAGGCAGGGCCATCTTCCCCATTGTGAGTGTCCTGCCCTGAACCCATCAGGTACAGTGAACTGTCTGTCTAATGGAAGTTGGTCCAAACGTTTTCATCTTACGCAAACTTAAAATAGATTTATGTGAAGAGTCCAAGCTCTCGTTTCTTCTGACCTCCATATGCTTTTGTCATACAGTACACATTTTTAAGACAGCCTTTCAGGACGACTCACTATAATCAGTATGAAAAGGAGCCTATGCTGGCCATCTGCTGAGATAAAAGTGACATTTATACTTCTACCTATACATTTAAAAATCCCCCGTTTGGAGAAGAGATTGAAACACAGTATCAAGAGCTGAATTAACATTTGCATTAACATTAATAACTGTTGAAATAAATCTGAAATCCTTCAGTTACCTTGTTTTCTTTGGATTTTCTCCTGGTTCTAAAATGATGATTTCATCTTCTTCACTATCTGACAGAACTATAGGAGTATCTTTAAGAAACATAAGAAAAATTAAGTTGGGCAAAAATGTACATATGAGATAATGCTATAGTTTCTAGGTAAACTTAATCGATTTTAGTTTCAATAAAAGTACAGTTCAGACTAACTGCAAGCCCCCAAAGGGTGCAGCTGACCAGTCAAGGTCAGTAGATGGCTATCAGCAGGGGACCCTGGGGGAAGGCCAGCTCTACCATGTTGTATTTTATTTCCTATACGGGCTCTATGTACATAGCCGGTCTGCAATGTTTTCTGTATGGATTATTCAAAAGCTGTAATATATAGATTTCATTAAATGAATTATTGAATTGTGTTTCCAGAAAAAAATAATTGCCTTTGGGGGAAAGCATGTGGTGGGTCTCTAGGTGCAACCTGGCCAGGGCACTCGGCTTGGAACCCATTTTCTCAGTGGGATGCTGGGGTTGGGGAGAGGGGAGCACTCCTGTGTGCTGGGTGACACAAAGGAAGAGGCTGCACCTGCCCTCGGGGCATAAAATGAGCTCGGTCTGGTGCGTCCCACAGGTGGTGAGACAGAGGAGATGAGCAGAGAGGGGGAGGGCTGGAGAATCATCAGCATTGGAACACTGAGTCGTGGAGAATTGGCTTTCTCTGAGTGCCTGTGTGTGTGTACTAAGAAGCAGTGAGTGCTGAGCTCAGAATCACGAAGACCTAGGTTCAGCTCCTGCTTCAGACATTCATTAGCTAAGATACATTTGTTAGCAGAACTGCACTAGTGGTGGGAATTCCCCACTCAGTGATGAGCGTGGGGGTCCTAATCTGGTGGGTTAACTGTTTTTAAACCAAGTTGCAAGGAATTGAGTTAGGCCCTCCTTCATTCCAGGCTATTTTACAAATGAACTTGTTTTCCCTTTGCAAACCATTCTAACTTGGCAGTGTTATTTGGGCATTAATGAATTACACTGGGTGATAGGGTGCAGAGAACCATACTTGTGACAGCTGAGGATCAAAACCAAGCTTTCTGCTGTCTTCCCTTGTCCCTCACACACTCTGGGGCTGTGTGCCAAGATCCAGGATCATGCCTAGTCCCTGCTGAGTGCCAGGGTGCACTGCTCCACTGTGACCTGGCTATCCTGAGGATTGCCCATTTTCTGTTTAGAAACTGCACGTCTCCACAGGAAAGCCAGCCCATAGGAAGGTGGTGAGCCCAGAGGAAGTGACGCCAAGCAGAGTGCCAATGAAAAAGGATGGTTCAACTGTCATTTCTAATCATAGCAGAACTTACCATCCTCAGTGTGGTTTCCAACATTCTGGTCTTCTGTCTCCATCTTGACACTGTCAAGAATGGTGACTTCATCGCTCCCACCTTCATCCTCTTCCTCTTCCTCTTCCAGATCGCCCCAGGAATTCTCTATCCCTTCTCCAATTTGGGCAGTCCCAGGAGTCCATAACACTGGTTTAGAAACACTTAAGGTGTTAAAGAAAACTAAGAAACCAAAATCTGATCTGACACCCTGGGGCAAAGAGCAGGTAAGAGGAGAAGAGGTTTGTGTTGTTTTAAAGAATCATGTGAGCCCACTTAAAACAAGTGGCACAATTTGTTTCCTTAAAAGCAAGAGAATCTAGACAGCCTACATACAAGGTCAGCTACATACGCCCACCGTCAATGGGATTAACAATGAGGAAGGTGACTGGAGGAATGATTTATCTTTTTTTTTTTTTAGATTTTTTTGGAGGGGAGAAGGGAGGGCAATTGGGGTTAAGTGACTTGCCCCAGGTCACACGGTTAGTAAGTGTGAAGTGTCTGAGGCCGGATTTGAACTCAGGTCCTCCTGACTGTGCCAGGGCTGGTGCTCTATTCACTGTGCCACCTGGCAGCCCCGAGGAAGGCTTTTTCTATGCAGTCATGCACCACATATAAATATGACCTGTTCATTTATATGACATGAAACTGAAGATAACAAAAATAAACATAAGCTAGCACCCCAAACATCTTGGGGCAGTGTTGTGCTGTAATGGGCAGCAGTGGCGGCCTTTCTCTGACACTAAGGGCTCCCAAAGAGACGATAAACAAGCTTCCTTTTGGAAAGATCAGGATTGGAGCACGTGCCAGCAATGGAGTGGAGTGACCTGGCTCTTAAAATCCTCAATTTCTGCAGGTAAAATTAGAGTAGAATGTTTGTAACTTCATTTTACAAGCTAGATCATTCCACCCTTCACCGTTCCTAACTGCAGAGTTATCAGATTTACTAACACTGAATAATTACAGGCTGGGGGGGGAGCACAAAATTTCGTGTGTAATGGGTCCGAGTTAGTTTTCCATGATCACTTATAAAAAATAACTTCCAGAAAAGATACGCCTCTGAAGGAGGGTCGGCTTCAGCTATGATTTCTTCTGCTTTCTCTTCCACATCTGATGTGTCAACTGGGGCCTTTTCCATTTTGAAAGCTGTGATCCTTTGGTTTGCTATTGATTCTGCAAAGCCAAACTTCCCACCTTCTTTCCTATTTTGAGTTTTTTTTGGTGTGAGAAAACAAAAGGACAAATCATTCTTATTATTCATCCAACGGCAGGTGAGGAACCTCAAAAATCAGGCTGGTGTGCATTTTGTTGGCCATCGTGAACCTCACCCCACACGTGAAAGAGCATAAAATTAGGAACTATTCAACTGGAGATCATTTACAAATTAAATTACCTTGTTACTTTGATTCCTTCAGAAATCACAGTGACTTAGAGGGAGGAACTGTCCTACTTGGCAGATTTCTTTCTAATGAGATATGGTTCGGACCAGCAGCACACAAGTGGCTTTCACAAACACACTTAAAACATTACTACAATCAGTGGACAAGTGGAATTATGTGGCTGCTCTTCCATGTAGCAGAGGTTTCTAAACAGAAAAGCCAGGCGGGCCAGGAACTGCTGGGAGTTGCTGACATTCCCTTCCTGCCAGACTCACCTCACTCTCTTGTCGTTCTCCAAGGCTTTCTGGATGAGTTCTGTGATCTCCGCCACCTTCACACCAGCAATTTTGCTGCATCTCAGAACCTGTTTGTGAAAGAATACATGTCAAGTGCTGTGCTCGAATGTAATAAAAAACAGGCACATTTGGGTTCTGAGGCTAGTTGTTCTACCTCTTAAAAATGCCAACCAATTTAACCAACCTTGCCCAAAGAGGTGCACCCTGAGCACTCAATAAGTAGAGATTATTTTTCCCCAAAACAATATACAGTTATTCCTTCCACATTGCGGGGGCTAGGGGTGCGGCACCCTGACGATCTGGAAAACCTGCATACAATTTTTTGGCCCTCCCTTTATACCAGAGAAATCTGAATTTTTTCTTTTTCTTTGATGGGGTTCTTATGTGCTTCTGAGACTCTAAACTCTTTCTGTGTTGTCTACTGCCCTTCACCCATTACCTGCGACTTCCCCAAATTCTCAAAGAAGTCCTTGTGTCGGCACCATGATGGGGAAGGTCATGATGTGGAAGGGGCAAGTGTATAATTCCAATGCTGATCTTCTGATGGTGAATGAGCATGGAATCTGCCTCTGTGGCCCTGACAAATGGGTTATCCTCTCTAGATCTTAGCTCATTCATCTGTTAAATGAGGAGCTGGGCTAGATCAGAAGTGTCAAACACAGCAGCCCACACAGAGCCCACAACGCTCCTGAGTGTGGCTCGGGCCAGATCAGAATGTAATGGAGAAATAGTTAACAAAATGAGCAAAAATACAATAAAACACAGCTAATGTTAACATGTGGCTTTCTATGTCAAAATGGGGCCTGTAGGAATCCTAATATAATTCAGTTCGGTGGCTCCATTTCTATTTGAGTTTAACACCACTGGCTCTACAACTGACACTATGACCACTAATTCCAGAATTTTTCAACAAAAAACCTCAATTGTCTGAGACAGAGTAATTTAAAATTCATTTTTTTCTGGTCCTTTGCATTTTGAGCGAGTGAGTTTTAAGGTGATGGGGTCACTAGCCCTGCTGCTTTTTTTTTCAGAGAAGTAGGCCTTCTCTTCGAGTGACGAGAACTTCTCAGATAAAGGCTTATGTGGCCTTAGTAAAAAAAACCCAAACCAAAAACCTCAGATTTTTTTTTCCTGTCATCCTTACATGATGGAGAGAGAGGAGGAAGGCCTATGTCTGTGATGCCATTGGTCCACTCTGGGGCATTCCTGAGTGAGGAAACTACCAAGGAAGTTCAGTGTCTTCTCTGAAACATACAGTCTTAAGAGAGTTGCTAGAGACTAGCACTGAGCAATTCAGTGTCTTGCCCAATGTCACATAACCAGTATGTGTCTAGAGGTGGGATCTGAACCCAGGTCCTCTGGCTTTGCAGTCGCTTCTTGACCCATTATAACATGTTGTCTGATAACACCATCCTTTCATCCATCTGGATCCTCAACACAGCTTGCACCTAGACTTGAGCTTAGTATCTGTACCAGCTGGTAACCAGAAGGTTCAGGTTCTAAGTCTTGGTGGAATAAACAATTCCCTAACATTGTTCCCTCGTTTCTACCCCGTCTTCTCCTTCATGTCTCTTCAAGTGAGGAACTAAAAGGTGGAAAGGGGGCATGTGTGGCTTTGATGATAATGCCAGAGGCACGGGAACTTGTGGCCAGGATGCTGGCCCCACGTGAAGACTGCTTCTGGCTACAGCCTCAGGCTTGCACTGTGGAAGAGGCAGCCATAATGTGCTGCTCTGAAATCTTAAGTGGGCATCATTAAAGATCAGCAAGCATCAGTGTCTGGATTATGTGCCTGAGAACTAACCTCCTTTACAAACAAACCTACTTTTCTAGTTACTTAATGATAGCAAGTCATATGAGCCTGGCGCCTCACACCATCGTATCTAACAAGTCACCTGATCTTGGAGCAGCATGATCCCCCCACTGGACTGGATGGTACAAATCTCACGGTGTTTGTTCATGGCGATCACCAGCAGGCCATCCATGACACGTTCCTCTCGTTCATTGGGATCTACCAGTAAGTAAGTTCTGAAAGAAATATTAGGTTCATATTTTAATTAATATTAATAGTCTAGAACAAATCAGACATATGGAGTGACTCAAGGGTTAAGATATGAACTCTAAGCAATGGGTTTTGAAAAACTAAAATAGCACCATTTTGTGCTATTAGAAAGCAACCTGGGGAAGCACTGAGAGCCAAAGAGAATGATTATGTTTATGAACACAGAGTGAATGCTAAATACATCTCTCTTTGAAAACCCCACAGGGCAATTATTGTAAAACCTCTCTCTTAATAGGGGTTTCTTCAAATAATGCCTAATTTGTCTTTGGCTGATTAGATGACTTAAGTGTTCTAACAAAAAATTAGATCATGTGGACCTGCTTTGATGATTTATGTTAATTCCAAGTCCACTTTCCCCCTAATCTCTTCCATTTGGGATTTCATTTCAAATTTCAAAGTACAATAAAAGCCATTATATCTCAAAAACTAATGACCCTGAAAGTATTTCTAAACTCTGATCATATTCCATCAAAACAGTTCATCTTACAATGAAATTCTCAACTATCAGTTCAATGTAATGAGTTCATCGAGTGCTTCTTAGTGCTTTTATTCAGTCTTTGTTCACTGCTGACAGAGAAAAAATATTGAATCCCTAATTACCTGATCAAAGCCCATCACTTTCCAGGTCCTTACTCCCTGAGGTCCAGCCCTACCTCTGATAGATACTGGCTCAGTCCCCTCTCGGTGCCCCGGATACGTCTCTAAGGCTGAGTCCCAGACTCGGGGCTGACTTGCACTGGTAGAGGGAGAGTCCTCACCTGGGAGTCTCCTATTCCCATGCAATCACAGATTTAAGTCTTTATTGTGCATTTATTAAATGTAAGAGAGATAACACATGATGACAATTGGGAGTGGCGATTTCAGCATCTCGTACTCGAATCCTGCTCTGCCATTCTTTTAGCAACATGGAATAATGATGATGAGGAGAAGGAGGATGCCGCTCATGTTTTCCGGTTTCAGAGCGCATGTGTGTGGTGACAGACCCCATAAGGAGGCTCTTCTGCCTGCCAGACATCAGTGGCTAGGGATTGGAGGCTGGGTGCTATGGATGTACATTCTGGCACTGGACTTGGAGCATCTGTTTTTGCTCCTGATAACGAACCCCCTTCCCCCCCATGACTCACCCTTGCTGGAAGAAGGCAAAACTGATGCAGATGGGCATATGATGGATACTCAAAGGTACAGGGTCTCGTTCTTCCAGCGTGTACTGCACAAAAACACAATGGCCAATAATTCTAAAATATTAAGAGAGTGCACGAAGAAAAAAATGACCTGCCTCTTTGTCACCACTGTTCTCTCATGCTTCCTCATCTAGAAAATGGGGTTAAGAGCTGTGCCCCAATTGTCACTGAGATATTGTGAGACTCTAATGAGGTAATGAGTGCAGAGCATTTCACACACTGGAATGGCAGCTTCTCTCATTTTCTAGGGGATTCCCAAATCACACTTCTCTTCCTGAGTCTTTGAGCATTTCATTCCACCTAAATGCGTGAAACCACAACCACTACTAATACTGTTTTTTGGTCCATAACTGTGATTTCATCAATTGCAGGAAATTCCTAGTGTGGAAACTCTCTGCCAGAATGTGTTGGGGTCACTGAGCGCTTAAGTGACTTCCCACAGTCACAAAGTAGGACCTCCACAGAAGACTTACCAACCCTCCAACTACAACACTGCTGCTTCTCTTCCCTGATACTTTCTACCCAGCCTCATTCTACCCTTGGTGCTGTGCTGGGCACTGTGACTTACAAAGCTGGGATTTAACCCCCAAAAGCCAGCACCACTGAAGCGTGGGGTCCACAAAGAATTCCCCAACCATTGCTGCAGACTTACCAAGGTGATCTCATCACCTTGGACAGACACGTCAGGTCTCCTGAAGTGACACAATGCCACAATCGCTGCAATGCTGGCAGCATCAATAATGTTTCCATCATGATTTAACAGATGGAGATCCACACGGATGTGCCAGACCTGGAAGAGAATTAGAATAATAAAAAGTTAATCTTTGTACACTATGTGTAAAATTTAATTACTTTTAAATATGTCCAGCAAGTTAAAGAAAGCAAGTCTATAAAGTCAAGGAACATGTCACCAGGCAGCCTGGTAGGGTGGAAAGACCATAGGATGTGGCACTGGTGAGGATGACACCTCTGTCACGTCACTGTCCTCTCAGGCCCTGTTTTCTATCTCTAAAAGAGACTGTGAAGACATTTCCGTAATTTGGGCAAGAAGTACTGGAGTATGGAATGCAGAAACAAAAAGTGACTTGCCACATTTCAAGTCAGTCTACTCCAGCCAAGGTTAAGTCTAAAGGGACCCATCTGTCAGGCTGGCACCGTGATTCCAGAGGAAAATAACTGAACTGAAAGTCAAGAGATCTGGGTTCCAATCCTTGCTTTGTATGGACTTGGGGAGGTTAGAGAACCCTAAAGCTCATTGGAAGGGGGATTCTATAAATCTAATGTGTCAGTTCTGTGGAACACAACAGTTGTTTATTTTTTAACAGAAACAAAGTCGTCTTCATAAAGACCAAATTCTACCCACAATAAAGTGATGTTTATGTCTTCCTACCAAAAAACAGGATAATGCCCTAAGATGCCCTTAAGCAACCTTTGGGAGAGATGGGAGAATTCCCCATGAAAAAGCTGGATCAACTAAAGCTTTGCGAATGAAGGATGGATGTCGAGTCCCACAAATCTACATTTCCCCTTATGTTAACCATTGAAAACATATTCAGTACCTTTTCACCAGCAACAACACAGAGAGATTCAGTGTCTATACACTTCGAATTTCTTAGACATCTTTCCAAAAGTCGATTCAACTTCACTAAGAGATCTGACTGCCTACAAAAATAGGAATGAGCTGATGAGAGAGAACCATTACAACATAAACTCACTGTTGTAATACATTTTCCTCTGTCAAAAGGCAGAGTAAATTCTTCTTAAGAAAAAGAATCCAATACCTGCCAGGTTCAAAAGCTGGAGCAGCCATCTGAGAGAGCTCAAGGTTAAAGAAAAGAATACCTTCTGTTGCCCGGTTAAGTTTTGGAGAAACAAGCTCACAGGAAACTTGTCCAAGAACTCTGCAAAAACAAACAAAAAAACAACATTGGTCAGTGAAACCTACACCTTCATTTCTTACAATTCACCATGATTTGATTGATTGATTGATTTTTTTTTAAAGTTTTTTTTTAAATTAGATCTTCCTCTCTTGCCCAGGCTGGATATGCAGGACATGATCGCACCCCTGCCTGGCCCAGGAGCTCTGACCCACATCCTGCTTCCTCCCTGGGCTGGTCTGTCACTCCTGGATGCAGGGGTTACCACATTAATGCCAGATGGTGCAAATGCCCAGTTAGCACAGCCCAGTGCAGCTCAGAAGAGCTACCAGTGTCAGCTAAACTTGAACCTCTGCTTACTGCCACCCTTCCACAACATCAGAGGACATTTTGTCCAATCCTCTCATTTTACAGATGAGAAAAAGTGAGGGCCAGAGTGTTTTCAGAGACTCTTCAAATGACAAAAATGCTGAGCCCATGAGGTACGTCTCAAGCTGATTTTTATTAGACTTAAACATAATGGTTAGCCTTTTCTTACCTTGTTTTCCCAAGTTCCACAATACAGCAGCCATAGTCTGTTCCAAATGAAATTTTGATGTTTCTGTAGTCATAGGTCTGTCTACCATCCAGGCGCTTCAACAGAAAAACCACAGTTTCATAGGCAGGGAGAAATTTCAGGAGGCTGAAACTGTTAAACTATGTTAATGACATTAACTGAACTTGTGAGTGCTAATGCAGCTCCAAAGCACTCAGGCTTCACACGGTCTTTGGCTTGATATTATTTTGAATGATGGCTCTTGTTGGTGTTTTATCCTTTACTAATCCATCGGCTCCATGAGGGCAGAGATCATCTCTTACCAAAACTTCACCTCTCCCTAACAGCTAGTACTAGACTCGGTACACAACAGGAATTTTTAAAATGTGTGCTGAATTAAACTATTATCCTGCTATTCATTTCTGAACCCAAACATCTCAGAAACCTATAATACTTTTTATTAGAATGATAAATTTCTAATAGTGGAGACTGGTAAAATAATCAGACCAGTTTCTCACCCTCCCCCCCCCAAAAAAAGGAATTAGAAAGTCACAGAGGCATTTCTTTTTTTAAGGCCTCCACCATAAGTGGAAATGAAGGGGTTATATGAGTGGGTTTGGTAAGAGGGTATCTCCATCAAAACCAAACCAAACCACACCCCACTACAGATCACAGCTGAGCTCTACAGGCCACAAACAGCTGAACTTTCATGAGGATGGGGGGAAGAGACACAAGCAGGACAGGAGAAAATGGGAAACCAACTTTGGAGAGGCTGACTGCCTGAGGTGAGGCAGAAGATGATAAAGCGTTCACAGGGAGGTCACCACTGACAAATAACACTCACGTGGGAGGAGAGAGGGAAGGTCTGAACAATACAGGGTGATGGTGACTCCCATGGGGTGGCCATGCTGGCTTAGAAAGAAGGGATGATGAAGAGGCCCAAAGAGCCAGTGAGGAGAAAAATGCCTTAAAAAGTCGACTTTGCCAGATGGAGAAAGAATCTCAAAAGCTCACTGAAGAGAATAATTCCATGAAAATTAGAGTGGAGCAAATGGAAGCAAATAACTTCATGAGAAATCAAGATACTATCAAACAGATCCAAACCAATGAAAAAATAGAGGGCAATGTGAAATATCTCCTTGAAAAAAACACTGACCTGGAAAACAGATCCAGGAGAGACAACTTAAA
>JAQQSV010016067.1:0-11930 GCA_028646515.1 Pseudochirops corinnae | reverse complement strand
TCTCTACTAGGCACGGTCATTCTGCTAGGGATATGAATGATAGTAAATGGAATTCCTTACATTTGTGAGACCTGAACAATTTTCACTGCTTAGTGCAGCTAAAACTGGCTCTAAGCTGTGATTAGTGAAATTGTTGTTTGAGGTAAAAGGCATTTGGGACCATAACAAAAATTTGTTTGGAGTTTGAATTTGGGTGTAGTCTATGACTTTGCCTAGGCATATTTGGAATGTCATATGTCCCCGTTTTTCTTTCTTCTATAGCAAGTTCTATGATCAGAGCAAGTAGTCAGTAGAAGATATGTACCATCTTGTTTTGTGGTTACCAAATGTAAAGGAAAGCTGAATAAACTGGATAGTAGTTTTGGGGGATTTGGAAAGACAGATATAGGTTTGATGGGAAATGTGAAAGGCAGATAAGAAGGTTTGGGGACAAATGAGGGTTTATCGAAGACCCTCCTGTCTCCAGATAGTTGATATCAGTTTCAGACAGGTTTAAGTATGTTGAGAGTGTGTGAGGAAGTATTTTAGAAAGCAGAAAAGATTTGATTCTAATATTTTGAGGAAAGCAACAGGATCAGATTGATTCTTCTAAAAACTGTATAGGTGTATAAGATTGGCTTTCAACAAGTTTTCTATCATGGAATTCTCTATTTCCCATTCCACTGGTGTGCCATATAACCCCACTGGCCAGGCCATAGTGGAACGCGCCAACAGGACTATAAAAGCACTCTTGTCAAAACAAGAAAAGGGAAGAGGGAGACTCTTGCAGAAACAACAGATATGGCTGTATATACATACAATTTTTTGCAAATTTCTTACTCTATGGAGCTTACTCCTGCCATGAGATTTTTTCATTCAAACCCCTCGCTCACACACAAGCCCAGAATGCCATCCCAAGGTGCACCGCTACAAAGGGTCATGTGGAGAACCCATGACAAGAAGTGGTTAGGGCCAGGTAGGGTTCACTTGTGGGGGCCGGGATATGCTTATGTCATTCCAGATGTGGTCGGAGATACAGCCGCCCAGTGGGTGCCAACCAGGTGGCTACACCCCCTCGGAGAAGAAACGGAGGCGCAGAAGGAGGAGAAAGAGAAAGCCGAAGAAGGTTAAGAACTGTTCCACCCTGTCCCACAACCTTCATATGCTCCTGGGGACCTACACCCTCCTGAGCCTGACTGCCGCCACCCGGGCCTCCATGACCAACTGGACAACACTCACCAATGCTGCCCTACGGCGACAGGACTTGGCAGGACATTGGACTTGGGCCGTACTCCCCAAGGCCCCCATACTCCATGCAGTGGGCTGGGTGGAGCGAATGCCTGGCACAAGAAATCAATGTTATAGTGACGAATTTTACCTTGCCTTCTGATGTATCTGATACATTTATTGCATGGGTTAAGGAGCACTCTTTTCCCTTCCCCTTTGGCTCATTCATATGTTGGCGGCTGGTGCTATGTTGTTATTATTGCTATTTTGCCTGCCCTGCTTGTTGCGTGCTGTTCTCCTCCTACTGAAACGAGCCCTGACTGCCCTGAAAGCCGACCTGGTACATCCCATTGGCAATTTGTAACTCCAAATTCATCAATGATAGCGGTTCCCGCTAAACAAGAAAAGGGAGTGGTTACTGCCTTATAGCGACTGCCAAGTCCCAAGAGGATAAAAAGGGCCCCTGGCCTTGAGGCTTCCGGCTCTGAGGCTCCCGGGAGTGTATTCTGCAGTCTCTTATCTGGGTACGGAACATTCCCCATGATAAGTTGGCTTGTATCGAGTATGCACCATCCAACGGGACGTGTCTCCTCTCTGATAGGAGGAGGCTTGTTGCTGGGGCACGTGATAGCTACCCCTATAAAAGGCTAAGGTTGGGGGCAGGCAAGAGAGAGAGAGCAGACGGGAGAGAGGAAGGAGAGAGACGAGGTGGAAAGAGGAGAGAGAGCAGTACGCACAAGATGTAATCTGCTACAATAAAGGCTTGCTGCGTGAAGTGATCCAGAGTCTGTGTGGGTGCTCTGTCTAGGGTAAGACGCAGTGACTGCGGGCAGTGACTGTGGCCGAAGACGTCCGAAGCCTGGCGAGGTAAGCAAGGTGGTCCAGTTGCTGTGGGGAGACGGCCGGCTCCCCGATGGAGACAGCAACAAGGGTTGCTGCAGGGAGGTAGCAATCAAGTAGTCTCGGGGTGCTGCAAGTAGGCAGTGTGCTGCCAGTAGGCAGCAACAGTTTGGGTTTGGTTTTGGAGTTTGGTTTGGTTTTATTTGGCTTTTTTTTTTTTTTTTGGTGTTTTGTTTTGTTTCTTTGTTTTTGGTAGAGGAGGATTAAGGAGAAGGAAGGGATGATGATATTGATGTAAAAAAAATTATAAAAGGCTCAGTGAAACATCTAAAAAAAGTATAAAAGGAGGCTCAGAGGGAAACAGAAAAGCAGAACAGCTCTGGAAATCACATGCCAAATGTATTACACAATTTTTTTAACTGTATGCAGCAGGAAAACAGGTTTATTAGTGCACTGTTGGTGGAGCAATGGATTGGTCTAGCTGTTCTGAAAAGCAGTTTGGAATGATGACCAGAAAATTATCCAACTGAGAATAATATTTGACCCAGATATACTACCATGAAGTCTATGACCCCAAAGAAATCAAAGAAAGAGGGAAAGGACCTATATGTACAAAAATATTTATAGCAGATCTTTTCATGGTAGCCAAAAAATAGGAAACTAAAGAGAGAGCCTCCTATTGGGAAATAGCTAAACATAAAAAATGGTGAAACAGTCAGTTTCAGAGAAGACTCTATGTACTGATACAGCAAATGAACAATCCTGGAGAAAAATTTATCTACAGTGTCCCGAAAGTCTTAGTGCAGTTTTCAACTCTTAGTAATAGAAAATTGCACTAAGATTTTTGGAAAACCCTGTCTAATAACATTATAGAGAAAAAAAAAAACTTTGAAAGACTTTAGAGCTCTGATCAAAATAGTGATAAACCTCAAATGCAAAAGAACGAAGATAAAACATGCTACTCCCCTCCTGCTAGAGAGGTGAAGAGTTTCAGACAGACATGGCTAAATTGTGGCTAATAATTGTGCTGGCCTATACAATTATGTATTGAGGGCTTTATTTTTTGTTTGTTTATTTGTTTGTTTTTATCTGTGCAGCGAGAGAGGGAGTTGGATAGACAGATTAATTTTTTTAATGCATGTTAAAAAAAGGAATGGAATAGAAATTTGTAGCCTCATGTATACCTTTTTCTTTTCTTTATATATGGAAATGTTTGTGTTTTTTAGTTTTTACCAAGTTCAGAATTCCCCCAAAAAAGTATTATTTCATAAGAATGTAAGTTCCAAGAAGGCAGAGACTATCTCTTTTTATACTTTTATTCTCAGTGTCTAGCACAATGCCTAGCATATAAATGATTAAGGAAAGATTTTTCATCCATTGAGCAAGTGGCATCAGGTAAAGATAGGAATAGGAAAGGAAGATCTTTGTCATGTCTGGAGGGAGAAGTTGTAGGTGAGTAACTTAATCCCAGTGCTCCACTGATAGCCTCATAATGTCAAAGAATCCCAGAAGGCCACCAGCATATAGGTTGTGCAGTCAATTCATGGGAGAACATGGACAAGAGTCACAGAGGATGGGCAGGTATAGATAGATAGGTTGTGGTCTGCATCCTTGTAATCATAGATTCATTTGCATGTATTTGCATGTCTGAGCTATACAAAGGCAAGAGCAAGAAAGGAAGAAAACAAATATGCATTAGGTGCCTACTACCTGCAAGAACTGTGCTGAATGCTTTACAAATATTATCTTATTTTATTCTCCCAACAACCCTAGGGTGTAGGTGCTATTATTACCTCCATTTTACAGTTGAGGAAACTGAAGTAAATAGAGATTAAATGATTCGCACAGGTTCACATGGCTAGTCAGTGTCTAAGACTGGATTTGAACTTAGGTCTTCCTGACTCGGGGCCCAGATCTCCATCCGCTGTGCAATTCAGCTGCAAAAGCAAATTAATTCTGTTCCTATAATCCCATAGCAATTTTAATTTGTAATAAATTGTGTTGTTCTCTGATTTTCAACAAGAAATATTATGATAGATAGTCAAGTAATCTCATTACTCTGGGAAAAGAGGGAGAGAAATTTTCAAAGCTGCTCCTTGCCCTAGTGTCTCATTAAGGCATTTGAAAAAAAAAAAAAAAAAGCATTCGTGTAGACAGAGCAGGGAGCTAGAGACCTAAAGGAGATGCAGTTTCTGAAGGAGCACCCATGTCACTCAGACAGGAACCAAGGAAATGTGAAAATCAACCAAAAATAAAAAAAACAAGCTTTTGCAAATTACTTCACTATCCTAACAATCTTTAGGTGATTCTCCATCTTTGAAGCAGTCATCTGATGACGCAGAAACAAAATAGCTCCAATGGTATTTTTCTTCTCCTTTCTGCTATTTCCTACATGAAGATTAATCAATCAATTGAATAATAATTTTTCCTCACAGAAATTCCTCATAAATTTTACTTTATAGTACTGATAACTTAAAATGTTCCAGTAGAAAACCTTAAGGAAATATTGGCCTCAGAAACACCTATTTTATAGATATGTATGTAAAATAAGTAATAAGAAGGTTATTTTTGCATATATGTGATCTCTGAAGCTATAGTTCATGAAAAATAGATAAGAATGGAGGGGGAGGGTGGAAAGAACATATCCAGAAATGACTGTCATGTTAAAAAAAAAAAGTTACCAATAAAACTTTAAAAAGAAAAAAGAGAGGGGGGAAAGAAAATATATAAGGATAACGAAATGGCTTTTGTTTCGTTTTTGCAGATTTTCTTAGGGTTTACCAGAAAAAGGAAATTATCCTGTTCCTGAAATTCTAAAGCAATCTAAGTTATTTGTGTAGCCTGAGGGGGACAAAAAGAATTCATTAATGCCCTGATTCTTGACAGAAAATACACAAGTCATTTTTTTCTACCAGGGAAAAAGTTCAAGAAAGGTTCAGAATGGGTCCCTCCTGGGCATCATGCTTTCAGGCAGGTTTGTTGTTTTGTTTTGTTCTTTAAACATTGAGATTCATGACCAAGATACATTCTGTTTCTTAGGACAACAGAGGTTATAAAGAAAGAAGCAAAAGGGATCAAAGAGACTGAGAGAAATTAGTGATATGAAGATTAAATAGTAATATCTGACATTTACATAGTGCTTTAAAGCTTACAAAGAGTGAAGAAATCAGCTCAGCACCTTCTCTACAAGTTCAGATTTTAGAACTGACTGGGCCATTGAGAGGATAAGTGACTTATCCAGGGGTTGCACCAATATGTGTCAGAGAACCCAGATCTTTCTGTCTCCAATATACCATTGTCAATCAATTACTTACATCTACTATGTACCAGGCACTTTGCTAAGTCTCTCTTTCAATGTACAACTCTTTAGTATACATTATTTCTGTAACCTATTCACACACATTGACCACATATATATTTGAATTATTATTTTTCCTCAGGGCCCGGGGGTGAGAATTATTATGGCACAAACAGAGAAGGGCTGACAGAACATTCATGATGATCCTTCTCTTTCTGCCCTTCCCCCTTTACTGGGACTTTTAGGGAAGCTCACACTTTCAACAGGCAAGAAACCATTTGAGAAGACAGAGAAGTGACAAGACTTAGATGTAGGGGCATAAGTCTACAATTCATCTTTCTGTCCATCTCCCTTTTTGTCAGTCACTTAAGAAGAATTTATTAAGTGTTAACTATAAGTGAGGCATTAGACTAAAAGCTGGGATGGGGCAAGGTCAAGATAGTGAAGCAAAGATCACAACTGCCAAATTTACCCCAAAACTTCTCCTACAAAATGACCATAGAAAATACCAAATCAAATTCTGAGAGGAAAAACCAATGAAAACTCACAGTGAGTCATTCTTCCAGTCTAGAACAGTTTAGGAAGACAGAAAGAAAGCAGTAGACCCTTAGCTGGGAGCTAACCAAAGCAGAGCACACCAACTATGGGCCTTAGCAGCAGCAGCTGAAGCAGTAGCAAGGGTATTAGGAGTGTCCCATGCACAGGAATGGTGAGGGGATTGAACACCTGATTGGAAAGAAATTCCATAGGATCCCTGTTCTAGTATTAGATATAGGATTGGGTGCCATTTGGTAGCTCTGTAGCCTATTATGCAGTTCTAGGCCATAGTTCCAGAGCATATTGGAATGGCAATTTTGAAGGATCAGGGGCCCTACTTGGATTAGAAGCAGAGTGAAGATCAGGAGAGCAGTGAACAGATCTTTCCCTGGATCACGCCACCTCAAAAGCACTGAAAACCTACAGGCCCCCAGATCAAGCTACAGAAGCTCAAGACAGCTATTCCCTCTACCCCCAGATGTGATCAGAGCTTAACTCTAACATAAAGTTAAAATCAAGAAATAAACTGGAAAAATAAACAAACAAAAAGAATCTGCCTATAAAAAGCTTCTATGGTGACAAGGAAGCTCAAGACACAAACTCAGATAGAAGGCAATTGCTTGAAAATATCTACAAAGGAAAAGAAAATGCAAGTTGAACACAAGCAAACAAGAAAACCTAGAGGAGCTAAAGAAAGAGATTTTTTTTTAAGAGAAAAAATACAGTTTTAAAAAGTGATAGAGGAAAAATTGGGAAGAGAAATGAGAACTATTCAAGAAAATTATGGAAAAAGAAATAATAACTTGGTAAAAGAGGCACCAAAAATACTGAAGAAAATAATTTCTGAAAAATCCAAATTGGCCAAATGTTAAAAGAGGTACAAAACCTCACTGAAGAAAATAGCACCTTAAAAATTAGAATTGGTCCAAGTAGAAACTTGATGCTTCCATGAGGCATCAAGAAACAATAAAACAAGCAAAACACTGAAAAAATATAAGACTAAGATATTTAAGAAGAGGCAAAAAAAAATATGTCCCTCCTGTCAAGGAACTTGAATTCCAACGGGGGAAATAACATCCAAACAAATATGTACATACAAGATAGTTGCAATGTAAATAGGTAGTAATCTCAGAGAAAAAGCTTCTTATTTGATGGAAACATGCTGGGAACAGCTGACTTTAGGATTAAAGACTTGTGTGGGGGTGACCAAACCAAAGGAGGAAGAGTTGAAGTTATCACTGCCCCTCTCCCCAACTACTTGCTTGCTAAGGCAAAGAGTCAAATTTTCTGGGTACCTGCCCCTTATTCGTTATTGAGTAACTAATAATTACCTTTATTTAAGTCATCTAGACTAACCCCACTGTCTTGTCCCACATATGACAGGATAGTCTCCTACTGCCACATCTGGTCATTGTCTAAAACTCTATAAGTTTGAGCCTGAGTGACTCTGGGATTTGTATCAGACTGTGAAGGTTTTTGCTCATCCAAGCCACTAACCTGTCTGTAGAGCTGGGCTCAGTGGTAGAGTGCACTCTGCTACCCTGCCATTCTTGTGGAGCAATGTCACTTTCTTTTTTTGCAAAAGTTTCTTTTTCTTTCACCCTGCTAAAATATAAAGGACAAGAGCTCTGTCAATAGAGACAGTAATAAAACAAGGGGAAAATCCAGATAAGCATAGAAATGGTAACTTCAAAGAAAGAGAGATAAGGAAAAAGGATATTTTTAGGTCAAAGGTTAACCTAGTATATTCTCAGTAGGAGTGTGTAAAATTGCTGAAATAGAGACATTTCTGTGACTGATGAAACAGACACAATTTACCACAAATATAGTGACATTTTTTCTCTTTTATGGGGGGGGGGAGGTGGTACAGACTATGGATATAATTCCTGTCCATGAGAAAAATAAAAGAAAAACTCTAGAACTTAATTTGATATGATATTTTATGAAAGCCTCCTAAGGAGATTCAATATGGTGATACCAAGAATAATAGAAGGAAGAGAAACCCCAGAGAGAGACTCAAGAAACCTAAGGAGAAAAACACATACAGATGGAAGATGAAAATGAAAAATTGGCAGCCATCTAGCAATAAAAAATAAGTACCCCAAGTTCCATTTATCATTAGAAGAGATTGTACAGCTTTGCTGAACTAGCATCTCATATTATTCTTCTATTTTGAGCAGTTTATTCTGTATTCTGACCCAGAAATATCTTCCTTTGTTTCATGCCAAAGAGAAAAAGCCTATTTTTCTCATGAGAACTTCTCTAAACCTACGTTCCCTTGAAAAGATTGTAAAGCAGTGACCACAAAAAAAAATTTAAAAAAAAAACAATATCAAAAGACAACAGGACCCTGATTGACCAAGTGGGACTTCAGAGGACTTATGATGGAATATCTTCATCTTCTCAGCAGATGTGGGGGAGCATAGGTACAGAACGAGGCATATGTTATCAGGTATGACTAATGTGTCATTTGTTTTTCTTAACTAGACATCTAGGTGGCAGCTAACTCCCTTAAACTCAAAAAACTTTCATTCTAATTGTTGTAATTGACCTTTGCTGTCTATGACATCAGAGGTGGGAAACCAATTAGATGCACTGAGTGAAAGGCCAACCTGCTCTATCAAACACTTAGCCCTTCACACATTACTACTGGACCTTATAGTGTAGGGTTGACCTGTGTCCTCTACTGAAGAAATGAGAAAGTGATTCTGTAAAACTTGGCATAACCTGAGGTCAAGTCAATAGGGCAACTTTTTCACCTGGATCATCAATCCCCTTCTTCCTCTTGCTAGATCATCATATCTATATCCAGGATGCTGTGTAAGTCACCCTCTTGGGACACCCAATTTTATCTTGGTCTCTCCAGGTGACTGTGATCCTAGCTGTATCCTTTACCCCCTCTTTCCCTGATTCCTTCTTCTGTCCCTAGGTATCTCAAACTAAACCACAAGTCCTTCCCTTGTGTAAATTTTATGGCTAAGTAAGACTTTTTGCTTTTAGCACTATTGGTCATCTCCAAGTCTCCCCCAAAATAGCCATAACAGATTGGGATCTTAGAGTTTAATCCTTGTTAGTTTATGTATAAGGGAGCTGAGAGCTTTTTAAGAGACATGAGCGAGATTCCGTTGTTCTCAGAAAAAACCACGAATAGGGGCAAAGTGAGTCATAAATGTTAGTATTTAAGAGAAGTACCCAAGATTGATCTCAATCTGTCTATCAGAGGTCAAGCCCTGATAAATATGTTGCATAATAATACAACACTTGGGCAACTAATATATTAGTTCTATGGGCCAACATAACACCAGGGCAATGCAAATCATGGTTTGGAACATAAATAAGTCAGGTTTTTCATCACTGTGAAGTAATGCTATATTTGTAAACCTATGCATTCAATAGCTTACAGTTAGAATTTACATTTAGAATTCCTAGTGAAAGGAATTGCATAAATGTTTTATGATTATATATTGTTTCCCCTCCTGAAAGCATGATAAAATGAATGTGTACATAGATTATTTAAGTCTCTAATTTCATGCTTTCAGTATCTCATCATCTATAGTGCTAAGTGCTTGCTGAGTTTTAAAATCTCCACCTCCTAGTATAAGGTCCTGGGTCATAAGTTTAAAGCCAGAAAGGATCTTGGAGGTCTTCTAATCTGAACCCCTCAAAGTACAAATGAGGAAACTGGTGTCCAAGGAGAGAAGTGACTTACCCAAGGTCACAGTTTGAACAATAGCATTGGAATTCAAATCCAGTTCTGTTGATTCCAATACTCTTTCTGATGGGGTACTTGGGTACCTGTGCTTAAATCCCAGTTTGCCAAATCGTATTTCTCCCTAGCCTCAAAACACTGTCTCAGGCAGTTTCTTTCTAGCTCAAGGGCAGCATGCCCTAGGAAAATATTTATCTCTCTTCCTGTTACACTGGTCAGCTGCACTTATAGAATTTAGTAATTTGACCCAACTGTGTACTGGCTGAAGCAGCTGTGTACTAGGTCATACCTATCATATATATGCTAGACTCAGTCATATGTATACTCCCTGGCTCATTATACACATCCTGTATCCCTTGTTAGCTTGGGATATACTAAACTCCCAAACATCCATCTTGTCAAACGCAACATTGATGGGTGGCAGCTTGATCAGCCCTAATTGCTAGCTGATTTAATGACATTTCAAGCCTAAAACCATACTTCCATGTAGGACCACCCACCCCTTGGTGTATTTCCTGATGAATTCTGGGCAAAATGCCTATGCAGTAGATATTAAAAGTGCGTGGTCCTTTAAGAACTGACCACTCCTTAACTCCTCCCTAATCCCACCCTGACTCATCTAGTTAGCATAATTGGCACAGGTTCTAATAAAGATTATCCTATAAAAACTTTAACTCTATACCTTTAAGGTTGTAGGTTCCCTAAGAACTCTTGCCGGCTGTAAAGTATAACAATAAATCTTTACCACCTTGACTTAGAGAATGCTTGCATCCATGAATTCATTCCAGACTGCTTTACAGGGACTCTGGTTATTGGGGTTCCTGGACTCCCTGAACTCCTTGACCCCTTAACAAATGTTTGTATTCATTCATATCACAATCAAAAGGAAAAAAGTTTAATTGTTTAAAAGTGATAGTTAAGCAATTATACACTGTCTGTAAATTAGGAGAAAAATTCTACAAAGTGACTGCAAATGTAAGAAATGTGATTGAAAGGTATTTATTAAGTACTTACTATGTAGTGAGGTGATCTAAGTATTGGATATAAGTACAAGCAAGCAAGATAATCCCTGCCCTCAAAGAGCTTACATTCTAATGAGAGAAGACCACACTTGAAATGTGTTCTTGTTGTTGTTCTTTCTTGAAGAGAACCAATGAGAGCCAACATGGCGGCGTAGGAGCAGCAAGGTACCGTAGCTCCCACATAGCCACCTCAAATACCCATAAAATATGACTCTAAACAAATTTTAGGCTCCAAAACTCACAAAAATATACCTCTGCTGAAGGAAGCTCGGCAGGAAGGGGTCATCACAGCTCTGGGAGCTGAAACCAGCCCCGCCTGAAACTGTGGCATGGCCCCAGGGGTGGCCAGGACAAGCTGCAGCTAGAGCCTTCAGGAGAGTGGATCAGCAGCAGCTGTGCCAGTTTCCAGAATTATCAAGCCATAAGAAACAAGGACTAAGGGAAGGTCAGTGGAACTCAGCTAAACTTGGGGGAGAAAAGCGGTCCAGCCAAACTGCCTCCAGGGCAAGGAAATGGCAGAAGCAGTAGCCCTGCAGCCACCTGCACATGGCTGCTTCAGAACTCCTGGCCTGCAGACTGCAGGGGGGCCAAGCAATAGCTCAGAGGCCAAGTGCTCTTGTGTTGAGGGGCCTGGATCCAGATTGTGGTCTTGGGTGGTGGTCCTGGGGTGTGTTTTCAGTGAGCCAAAGCTGGTGGGGACTGCAAAAAAACAACAGCCCCCTAATAGCTCTGGCAGCTGGGAAAACCCCAGCGATTTGGGACAGAGCTTTCCCCTCTGGAAGCAGAGCTCCACAGAGCTAAAAAATCATTGACTGGCCAACACAAGCAGGCAAAGGAAGCAAAGTAAGAACAGCAACCAAACTCTAGAATCCTTCTTTGGGAACAAGAAGGATCAAAGCATGGAATGGGAGAAAGACAACACAGTCAGAACTCCCACACCAAAAGCTTCCAAGAAATTGTCTACAAGCCATAGATCAGCTTAAGAAGGATTTTGAAAACCAAATAAGAGAAGTGTAGGGAAAATTGGGAAGAGAAAAAAGAATGATGCAAGAAAATCGTGAAAAGAGAGTCAACAACCTGACTGAAGAAAATAACACCTTAAAAAATAGATTAACTCAAATGGCAAAAGAGGCCCAAAAAGCCAATGAGGAGAAGAATGCCTTAAAAAGTCGAATTTGCCAGATGGAAAAAGCATCTGAAAGCTTTCTGAAGAGAATAATTCCTTCAGAATTAGAGTGGAGCAAATGGAAGCAAATGACTTTATGAAAAATCAAGATACTATTAGACAGATCCAAACAAATGAAAAAATAGAAGGCAA
>JAQQSV010016066.1:0-11930 GCA_028646515.1 Pseudochirops corinnae | reverse complement strand
CGCTGGGGTCCTCCTGGCTGCCGTAGCTCTCAGGAAGGTGCTGGGTCCCTTTTCTACTTACTTCTGGCTCTTTGGATAATGAAGACTCACAGGACCGAAGCCCAAGACCGCGATCTGGATCCAGGCCTCTCAACGCAAGAGCTCTTGGCCTCTGAATGATCACTGCAGGCTGAGGGCGCGGAAGCTGCAGTGTGGAGGCGGGTACAAAACCTCTGCCTTTCACTTTCCAGCCCTGGAGGCCTTTCAGCTGGACCGCTTTTCTCCCCCCAGTTTCACAAATCCCACTGACCTAGTTCTGAACACTGCTCGCAGCTGCCTCTAATCTGAGGCTCCTCGGCTCCTCCCCTCCAGCCGCCCCCAGGGCTCAGCCAGGGCTTCAGGCCAGGCTGGTTTCGATTCGCAGTGCTGATATGGTTCCTCGTAGCCAAGCTGACTTTAGTGGAAAGTATATTTGTGTGCGTTTTGGAGTTCTAGGATTAGTTTAGAGTTATATTTTATGGGTATTTTGGGGTGGCTATGTGAGAGCTGCGATGTGTTGCTGCTGATACACTGCCATCTTGGCTCCGCCCCCATATCCTTTCATTCTTGCAATAACTCTGTGAGGTAGATTGGTTTATCCCCATTTTATAGATGAAGAAACAGACTCAGGTTATGACTTATTCAAGGTCACAGAGCTGGTCTTCTGGCTCTAGGTCCCACACGTGCCCTTCCCACCACATCCCATTGCCTTTATTATTAAGTTAGTTGTATTATTTGTCAATGCATCTCTTTGAAAAGTGTCACCCATTTAAAAGTCTGTAACACTATTTCTTAAGTTCAATTTTAAATATCCTTGATCATTGTTATAGTAGGTATTTAGTAAATTATCATGAAATTGAAGGTGGGGAGGGCAAAAAAACATGCTTACATTGTATTTAACTTAGTAGGTATTTTGAAGCTCAGGGTTTTTAAAAATTATTTATTGGTTTTATTCAGTGAGAAAGTATAACTAGGTATAGCATTGCAGTGCCTGAATGATCAATGTTCTGCAGAACTAGAACTAGGATAAGGTGGTCAAGGCTTTGTCACAGGTGCTGACATTCAGAAGGGGATACTTTTTGGTCTGAGTATGGTAGATTTCTCAACTAACTGATTCCCTTGGTCAGCCTGTTCCCTTTCCTGGTCCCCAATTAGCACTTCCCATAGTCCCATGACTGTAGGCTTCTCTCCAAGAGTTTGCTTTTCTATGGTTATAGACTCTTTTCCATGACTACCTGGTGTGATGGCTCATAGAGACTCCTAGGATCAGTATGGGATTAGTGGCAAAGTAGTATTCAAGGCTGTCACTCCTCTCCCGCTAAACTTAATCCTAGTACTCCCCAGTCCCTGTTCTCCTCTGTTCTTCCTCTCTACTGTGTCTTCAGGAATCCTTGTTTATTATTAACAAACTCTCCTTTGTCCTACATCTTTTACTCTTACATTACTTCAGTCATCTATTGCTCACTAAAACCATTCTATCTTGGACTTGTTGTACTCATGCATGGACGGACCTTCAAGTCATTCTTTCTCCTCCCCAATAAGTTCAGCACCTGACTCAGTCTTTTCTACCCCTTCAGACACTGCAGTCTCTTCAAATCCTTGATCACTATCTGGTTTATATCAAGCAAGCATAGAAGTGATTATGCCTTGTATCCTCCATACACTGTACTTTCCTCCAATAGACTCTATCCCAGGTGCTAAAATTCTTAGCCATGAATTAGGTGTTCACGTCCCACTGTAGGACTTCAGGTGACCATTCAGTATCAACAAATGCAACTCTTATACTAGATACCAGGAACAAGAACCAGGAACAAGGAAAATGACACAGTCATCTGATTTATTCAGGCCATGCCTCTACTTTCTCTATACCTATTAAGTCAATGGTTCTCTAGCTTTATAGTCCTAGAACTCCTTTATATTCTCAAATATTATTGAGGGCTAAAACCAATGCAGCTAAAAGCTGAAGAGAAGCAAGTAATTGGGGGAAAATCTTTTTTTTAGCAAGTTTCTCTGATAAAAGCCTATAATGTTAATCGGATATAAGATATTCCCTCCCCCATTAATAGGCCTCAGGTAGGCCTATTAAGGGACTCTTGCTTAGGGGAAGGCTTGCTTGTAGGAAGGCTTTCACACCTTTTGTTAATTTATACTTAGGCAGTAAGTAGAGGGTTGTGATGCCCTCTGGCTCTTAAAAAAAATGTATATATGTATACTCTGAGGTTAGCATTTTGCTTTGGGGCTCACTCATTGGAAGAGTGTTTTTGTGATTTGACCAGATGAAACTCTGGGTAGCCATTAAGGATCCCCCCCACCAGCTTTGCAAAACCCAGATATTGGTGTTTCTCTCTCTGGTAACCATGTATGTATTGCCTTGGTCAGACAGTTGGATCTGTCTTTGATTTGTGCTAATTTCTCAGGCAGAAGCCCTCTCTGTTGGTCTTTATTTCTCTTCTTGTATTTTCTCTATTTTCTTTGTTTGGATTTTCTCTGGAGTTCAGTATACTGTCTTTTCCCCTGAACTAATGAATGTAATAAAAAAAGATTGTTGACCCCTTAGACAATTATCTTTCCTAGTTAAGCAGATCTAAGAACCTGTGCTAGCAGCCATCCTGGGTATGCCAGTGTGGTTGCTGCTACAAGGTCTTACTTCAAAGATACATAGGGAAGTGATTCAAATTAATAAAAATAGGAGCCATTCCCCAACTAATAAATGATCAAAAGATATAAACAGTTTCCAGAAGAAATCAAAGCTGTCTATAGTCATAAGAAACAATTCTCTAAATCACTAATTATTCAATACAAGTTAAAAGAACTCTGAATTCTACCTCAAACCCATAAGATTGGAAATCTGAATTCTACCTCAAACCCACATAAGATTGGAAAAGTTTTTTAGAAAAGGAAAAGAGAAATGCTAGAGAGGCTATGAGAAAACAGATACATTAATGCCCACTTGGAATTAGGAAGTAGTCCAGCCATTCTGGAAAGCAATTTGAAACTATGACCAAAAAGATAATATCCTGTGTAAACCCTTTGACCTAGCAGTACCCTTTCTAGGACAATACTCCCAAAAAGAGGCAAAAAAGAGAAAAAGGCCTCATATGTACAAAAAATATTTATAACAGCTCTGTTCTCAATGGCAAAGAATTAAAAACTGAAGGCGTCTCCATTAATTGGGGAATGAATGAACAAGTTATGGTGTGTGTGTGTGTGTATTTAATGAAGTGTTATTATGCTGTAAGAAATGATGAAGAAGATAGCTACAGAGAAACCTAAGAAGACTTGTGTGAACTTATAAAGAGTGAGGTTTATAGAACCAGGAGAAAAATATGTACAATAACAATGATACTGTAAAAATGAATGACTTTGAAAGTTTTAAGAACCAGCCATGATCAGTCATGATTCCAGAGGATACATGATGAAACAGTCTGCACACTTCCTGATAGAGAGGTGATTAGTTCAGAGTTCAATTTGAAACATTTTTTTTTGACATGGCAAGTGTGGGAATTTCTTTTGCTTGACTATATATGTTTACAATAGGTGGTGTTTTTTTTTTCTTAATGGAAGAGAGGGATGGTATAAGAGAGAGAAGGAACTTCATTAGAAAATAAAAATAATTAAACAATTGTTGAGGAACCCCGCCCTCCACATAGAGCTTTTGTTTATGTGGGTTATATCTATTTATATTTATTAGATTAGGAATTAAGACATTTTAGTAGTTCCAACCTTATGGACCCCCAAAAAGGTACTCAGGGTCTCCCCCACCCAGGAGTCCCCAAATCACATTTTGAGAACCACTATATTAAGAAACCTGGACAGTTTGAGAGGTCAAAATTATGTTTCATCTTGGGTCCCTTTTATCAGATAAGAACTCATGATGACCTAAACCAAAAACACAGGGAATCATTTTCCAGGTTTGGTTGGGTCAAAAAAATGTACCTGACCCATGCCCATTAGGTAGGAATTTTTACTCTTTTATAATGCATGAAGAAAGATGCATTCTAAATTTGTCCCTAATGAACAACAAGCAAGTTGATTTTTTTCTGAGGTACTGTAATTCGTTCTGCCTGAATGAGTCGACATGATTTATTTCTAGACTTAAATGTTAATTCTGCTTTAAAAAATGCATTGGCATTGATTTTTATGTTATGTAATGAGCTTCTTATCCTAATTGTAACCTTGGTCATGCCAAGTGGGGAATATTCTGAGCAGTACTGAGTAGTGAGGAAATGAAGGTTGTCATCAGTAAGCTGCCATGATAGCATGGTATAGTGGAGTGGTATTGTTAGTAAATGTTTAACAATCAGCTCCATTCCACCCCTACATCATCCCCCAAAATCTACCTACAACACACTTTTAAGTTTAACCTGCATATTAACTTTTTCTCTGTCACTTTCTTAAGCCTAGATAACAACAAACAAACAAAAACAAAAACAAAAAAACCAATAAATCAAACCCTGATTGGTGGTTTTTGTGGATTCCCCAAGTATTTTCCTACACTGAAAACTTTATAATTGACTGGGTGTCTTTGAGCAGACTCTAGTATATCCCTGGCATAATAGAAAGAGTGATGCATTTGGGATCAATACAAACCAGTTTAAATTCTAACTTCAACACTTACTGAATATGTGATCCCAGGGTAAATAACTTATCCTTGCTAGACCTCAGTTTCCTTTTCTTTAAAAAGAGGAAAAGAGTAGCTGTGGTATGCTCCTCACACAGTTGTTATAAGGATCAAATGAGAAAAAGCATGTAAATTATATTCTAAATGTTAAAGTAAAAAGTAAAGTTAAAGTATAAATGTCAGCTGTTATCAGTCTTATAGTCTTACAGTCGCAAAGTAATGGCCTTGAAATACTCACTGAGAAATCCAGCATTGCAGTATAGTAGAAAAATCATTGAACTGGATTTGAATCATTGCTCTGAGACTTATAACTTGTGTGACCATACTCAGTTTACTTCCCTTTTCCAAGCTTCAGGTTCCTCTTCTGTAAAATGAGAAGATTGGACTAGATTACAGGGGTCACCTCGGGGTGTATGGAGTGTTCAGGAAGGCCTACCACCTCTGGTGTGAAAGCTTGCTGAATCCTTTTCAGGACTCCTCATCCACCTTTGGTGTCCACCTGTCCCCTCTCACTGGCTCCAGGAAGCTGTAGCATGTGCTAGCATGTGCAGCAGCCACACTGCAGTAAAAACCTTCTTGGAAGATGGGCTAAACTAGCTTGTGGGTAAATGACAGGGCTTAAACCTATCTCTGAGTTAGGTGGGGTGTCTACCCCTGGCATATGAAGACTTCCCCCAGCATAATGAGTGGATAAGAACAATTTGTTCCAATAGCCATGAAGGCAGCTGAAGCAGGCACTGTGGAGTACTTTGAGCTTGGTGAGATATCAAAGACACCAGTGTCTTCATTCACTGCATCCCAGGCCATCAGAAGTTGTCTTGACTTTTGTCTTGTCGCTGGACTTTGATGACTCTGGAAGAGAGAGTGAGGTTGATGACTTTGTGCAACTCTGCCTCACTTAATCCAATCATGGACCAGTCAAGACATCACCCATGATATCATTGGTCCTCTTTGAAAAACAAAGGATGAACACCAACAACCAGTAACCAAATTAAAATGTAATTGGGAAATATTTAACAAAAAATATAATAATACAATAGAACATAAATAATATTGGTGGTTTAAGTTAATATGCTACCTGCAGCAGCACCACCTTAAGCACAGTTTAGTGGCACAGGTTTGATTTGAGTTTAACACGGCTGTCCCAGATGATATCTAAGCAACTTCCAGTTTTCATATTCTGTGATTCTGTAAAGAATTTTTTTTAATTTCTGAAGTGATCTCTGTATTTGTAGCCCAACATGGAGTATCCCAGTTTACCGACCCAATTTCTAAAACTATTAGGAATATTTGTTTCAACAAAAGATGAAAAACACAACTGTAGTGACTAATAGTACTGTATATGTCTCCCAAGAATATTCTACGACTGTGTCAAATGGGACAGTTTTAGTGACTGGAGAAGAAACCACCTAAATTGAACAAATTACACTCCACAGCACCACCTCACCTCCTCCAACTATGGAAAGAAGGAATAAAATTGTCAACTTAACTATTAAACCTGCAAACAGGCAAGGGGAGGCTAATGGCAGTCTTCCAGGACCACCCTTTTTTCCCCTTGAAACCTTAACTTATTTCAGCCCAAAGAAACTCTCTTCTGGAACTGCACTTGTGTTCAGTCCTATACATTTGAACATTTCACAGAATCAAAGACTGTCTGAGTAATAATGGATCCGAATAATGGAGCCCAAATCATGCTTAACTGAGAATCCATTTTACAATATCCTCAACCAGTAGTTATGTAGTCATTACCTGAAGACCTCCAAGAAAGGAGATCTCTTTACCTCCCAAAGGAAGACCATTCTACTTTGACATGGTTTTAATTATTAGGGTGTTTTTCCTAATGCATAGCCTAAATCTACCTCCCTACTGTTTCCATACATGCTGATGACTTAGTCCTCTGAGATTAAGCAGAACAAGTCTAATCTCCATTCCAGATGACAGGCTTTCAAATATTTGAAGATAGGTTGTCATGTCTCTACTAAACCTTCTCCAGGCTAAAGATTCCCACTTTAATCCTCTCACTATACAGGATTCCTTCTTCAGGTCTCACAATAATGTGTGAAATAATGATACTGTTCTTACCTTACAGGGTTGTTGTAGGGAGAGCACTTTCAACCTGTCAAACTGAGAGATAATATTATTACTATTTTCATCTTTTGTTATTATCATCATTATTATTGTCTTATTCTCATCTTTTTAAAGGGGTTTAGATAGAAACAAGTCTGTGATAAATCACTATCATTTTGTTATTCTTAAATATTTAATATTCTACAAACTGTTATTGCACAGGTAGATGAAATAACTGGGTTGGGTTTTGGGTTTCTTTTCTTTTTGTAGTTCAGGGAGAATATTAAGGCAAAAGCTCAACCTTTATAGGACAATTAAGAATTTAATATAACTCCAGGAACAGACTAGACAACTAAAATTATAAGTACCTTATACTCTTTCCACTTAATTTTGATCTCCTATTCTAGATTTCTGTATTCTGAAAGTGTATATTGTTTTGTGTAGCTTGGTCACATTTATCAAAAGCAATATTCTTAAGTTTTTGTGAATATCTTGGAGTTGGAGGCAAAAGTTTAGCTTGGAATAATGGTCGGGTTCTCATACTCTGGATTGGTTGAGTTCTTCAGAGTAGTCCAGGTCTGTATTTGCCATAGAGGAATTTGACATCATTGAATCCATGAAAAACAGGTGACTTTTTTTTTTTTTGGAGGGCAATTGGGCTTAAGTGACTTGCCCAAAGTCACATGGCAAGTAAGTGTGTCAAGTGTCTGAGGTCAAATTTGAACTCAGGTCCTCCTGACTCCAGGGCCGGTGCTCTATTCACTGTACCACCTAGCCGCCCCAAAATAGGCGACTTCTGATGTCTATAATTCTAGGTCATATCTGGCTAGGTATTCAGTAGGTAATGATTTTTTTTTCAGTTTGCAGTGATGCATTTTAGAGGTTCTATCTCTTCCTTGTATAATCTGCATTGATCCTTAAGTCTAGGCTCTCTTCTGCCTTTTCTGTGGCAATGACCTGGTTCTGAATTGTCATCACAAACCACTATGTTTTGACAAACAAATCCACACAATTTACCCTTATGTTCAGTGCTTCTTTGTCAACATTTTATTCACTGACTTCAGATGAATATCGTCCAAGGAGGACCTTTTGATTCAATCCTTGTATTGTAGCCATTTCAGAGGCCCCATCCTGAGGTTACATTTGGCAAATCCAAAGCCTTTTACAATTACAAAAGTCTTTGTAATTGTTATTCAGTGAAGTTATGATTACTTGTTCCAAAAGCACATGTGTTTGTGTGTCTGGATGCACATTTGATATTACTAAATGCCTGCTATGTGCTAGTCATTATACTTAAGCACTTTATAAATATTATCAACTAATATTACGCACATTACAAATAATATATAATACTATAATAGTATATTACAAATATTATCACTTGATCCTCACAACAACCCTAACAGGGAGGTACTATTATTATCTCCATTTTACAGATAGGGAAACTGAGGCCAAACAGAGATGACTTGCCTAGGGTCTCACAGCTAATAAGTGTCTAAGGCTGAATTTGAACTCAGTTCTTCCTGATTCTAGGTCCAGATCTCCATCCACTGCACCATCTAGCTGAATGTATACATATATATATACACACATACATATATACACACACATACATATATGTGTGTATAGACCTGTTTATCCTGTATTATTGCTGTTGTTATTGAAAGAAGCAGAAGAAAATCAAAGATGACTCCAAGTTTTCTGGCCTAGGAGACTAGAAGAGCAATGCTACCCCTGACAGAAGAGGAGTTATTCAGACATAGATTGATTTATATCCACATTTCTGTTGGTGCTTCAATGTGCCATGACCCCCCAGATAGTAGCTTTAAGTTCCTCTCACCCACCCTCCATCTCCTGACTAGTGATCTGTAAGCTTTCTTCAGCATTTCAGACAGTACATGATTTCAGTGGGTGAAATTCAAGCAGATAACCTCACCCCCGTACCTTAGTAAGACAGTTTGATGGGTTGTTATAGCCCAAAGGAAAAAAAAACATGTGATGCCTAACCTAGTCATAAACCCTTCCACATTTATCTCCTTTGGTCCTTAGATGACAAACATCTAGTATCCAGACAATATTTGACTAATTTAGTACGTTCTAGCTTGGGTAGTACCCGCCAGATATTGGACTCCATGGCATAGTTCTTGGGAACCTATAGCTACCTACATACCATCATGAGGCAACAGAATGGGACTTTAACCATGATAGTCATTAGTGATAATTGCTAATATTTATAAAGCACATTGCATTTATTATTGCAGTCGATGCTCATGATAACTCTCTGAGCTAGGTACTATCATTTCCAATTTACAGATGAGGAAACTGATGCCCCCTGTGCCTGGAATTCCCTCTCTTCTCATCTCCACCTTCTGGCTTCCATGACTTCTTGAAAGTCCTCAGCTAAAGTCCTACCTTCTACATCCCAATACCTCACCACGCTAGTTTCTTCCTTCTGAGATTATTTACAGTTTATCTTTGATATCTCTTGTTTGTTCAGAGTTGGTTGGATGCTGTCTCTCCATTTGTTTGTGAGGTCCTTGAGGAATGGATTGTTTTTACCTTTATATGCCCAGTACTTAGCACAATTCCTGCACATAGTAAGTGCTTAATAAAATGCTTATTGATTTGTTAAGTGATTTCTCCCAAGTTCCCTAAGTAGTAGGTTCCAGAAGCAGAGTTTGATCCCAAGTCCTCCTGACTCCAAGTCCAGAGCACTATCTAACATGCCAGTTTGCAACTAGTGACTTCAGCGGAGGGATCTGTAAACAAAACATCAAAATTGAGTGAATGAATTCTACTTGAGGGAACGTTGAAGTGAATCCTTTCTGTAACAATGACAATAATAGATCATATTTATGAAGCATTTTAAAACACTCCAGTTACAACCCTATGAGGTGGATAAGGTAGACATTATTCTTATTTTCCTGGTGAAGAAAAATGACTCTCAAAAAAGTTACAAAATTTGCCCACAGTAATGTGGGGAGCCAGCATTTGAGCCTCACTTTTTTGATGTTTTCCGTTAGACTTGACTGCCTTTGTAAAGCTGAGATACCTGATCTGTATCTTGCCACTAGACCCAGATGACTCCAAAAGTGATCGTGCGGCTGGTGACTTTGCACAGCCCTCCCTCACTTAAATCCAGTTCACTTACATATCATGGCATATGGCATCACCTCTCTGATGTCATGGTCCTCTTCAAGAACGAAGTACAAAAAGCAAGAACAAAGCTAAGGAGAACAAAGGTATCCTTTACACACACACACACACACACACACACACACACACACACACACACACACTATTATCTCATCTACGCTTTGTACATTAGAATTGTCATATATTGGGTCTTCTGAAAGCAAGGCTTACCTGTACTTTCTTTAAGTGATTTGCCTGAAGGAAAGATATAAAACTGACAGACTTAAGTGTAAGAATCCATTTGATGAGCTATAAATATTTGCTAACTTTTTCTCCTTTCCCCCCAACTATTTAAAGCAGGTCTTTCTGTGGGTAATACCAGCAGTGCTGGGCTCTGGAGGAACTTTTTTTTGTGCAGTCTTGCAGGAAACCTGATAGCAATTCAATTAGAAAATGCAAATGAGGTCACATATTTCCCACAGGAGTGCTGAATTGCCCCAGAGGAATCTGAGCAATATTCCAGCATAACAGTAAATACTTAAGATAAAGTTTCTCACACTGTTCTCATCTGACTGGTTGTTGTAACACTTGAAAGTGTCAATGGGACCTGAGGGTATAGTTTGGGAAAAAGAAACTGTTGTTTATGAAACTAATATTAGGTCTTATAGCTCACGTCAGCATTTATGAAAGATAAACTTGGCTGAGCAGTATTCCAGAGCAGAACATAGACTAGGAGATGAGTATTCCCTCTTTGTTGTCTCTCTTTTCCTAGGGAAAATGGTTGTTTTCCAGGTGTGCATCCTGACTTAATCTAAGGTTGAGTATTTAAGAATCCAAATCTGGCCTACCCAGAATTCAGAGAGGGGAGAGGGATGGAAGAGGGAGGCTGACATCCAAGCATCCCTGAATTCCATTCTGGCAGATACCCAGATCTCTATAGGACTAGTGAGGACAATCCAGTAATTTCTGTAATTCATGTTGCAAACCCTTTAATTAAGGGATATGGGGTCCAGAAGTTACAGGCAGACAGTTTAATGTGTAAGTGAACCAACCCTCTGCCTCCAGAGTCCTAGCTTTCAGTTTCATGACTTAATGGGTATGTGCCCACATTCCCAAACTGCCACATAATTCAATGTAATTGGTGGCCTCCAAGGAGAGATGGAAGCTTCAGGACTGGAATAGTAGCAATACATTTGAGTGTTAGATTGGCCTGCCATCCAGGTATCTCTGAGTCCTTTATAGGACAATGGTCTTGACTTCATTTTGTCATTTTATTCTATCTAACAGGAGGGAAAGTAGTGTGGTGAGTGGGGTGCTGGGCTTGGAACCTGGAACACCTGGGTTCATCCAGCTTGCGACACCCGCTTTCATTGTGACCCTGGGCAGCCATTTAGCCATCGCGTATTCCAGCTACTCCCTGCATCTCATCTCTTAGTCAAAGATGGATTGTCATCTGCATTGGTAAAATCAGTGTTGGCTGTTAATATTTGTACTATTGTTATCATCATCATGATTCCAGTTATAGTCCAGTCTGAAAAGGGTATTACATACAGAGTCAGAATTCCAGTGTTAGATGGACTTAAGCAGAGGGTTAGATGACTTAGGTTTTTCAGGCTCTCCCAGACTCAAGTATTGGGATAGAAATTATCCTGGGAAGTCGGAATGATAAAGCATGGGACTTTAAGGGAAGAAGACAGGGACAATGAATATTCATCAATCTTGACTCATTGTGCTTGCATCTATCATATTTGAGTCAACAGCTTAGATGTTATGTGTATATGTTATTGAAATGTCATTCCTGCTAGGGAGCCTTTATAAGATGTGTGAACATCCCCACCTCCTTCACTGCCGTGTCTGCCTACTAGCAGCACTTTGGGTATTTTAGGACATGGAATACTAAGCAACTCTTCAAAGTTGGAAGTTTGTCTCACTGAGGAAGGCCCAAGCTTTTAAGGCACCTGCCCTGGGGTGGAGCCAAGATGGCGGCGTAGCAGCAGCAACATATCGCAGCTCTCACATAGCCACCCCAAAATACCCATAAAATAGGACTCTAAACCAATCCTAGAACTCCAAAACGCACACAAGGATA
>JAQQSV010016064.1:0-11931 GCA_028646515.1 Pseudochirops corinnae | reverse complement strand
TATTCCAAAACACGGGCTTATTGAGGTATGATGTTGTCTCTCACAGTGCTATGCACACCAGCTGCTCAATGGTGAGTGATTTCATTGAACTGGATGTAAAAAGTGGGGGGAATCATGGAATGTTGGTGATCCATGAGAATATTAGTCAGGAGAGACACTGAATGGGGATGGTTGAAAAAGGAAAGGTAAAACCAAGGAGTGCAGTAGACTGAAGAGTTTTGTAGTTCTTACATGGAAAGGAGGCATTAAGAAAAGTCTAATTGCTTCAAAACCATAAAGGAGAAGTGATTGCAGAGGACAAAAATGGAAAGAAATGTGTTGTAGTAGAATGACAGCAATGAAAGTCTAAAAGTAGGACATGTTAATTTATAAATCTTCCCACTCACGATTCATAATAGGAATTTGACTCTCAGCTGAAAAATCCACATAGGTTACTTGTCAAAAGGAAGTGGTTCACAAGTCAACCTCTTCTGAACAGTGTCTGGTACTGGGGTATAGGACTTGTTCACACTTTCTTTACTCAGAAAAACATAAAAAACAAAATGCTTGGCATGTTCATTCGAAACTCCTTTAGAAACAGTTTGTTTTGTATTCTGATGCCTGCAGCCATATTATGCAAGCTCTGATCTCAGCAAGCCTCAGAGACTAAGTAGTGTTAGGTTAGTCACTGTATCAGAAAAGATCACTGAGTCTAAGAGTTTGCTGCTGAAAAATGTGATGCAGAAAACACAAATCATCAGCATTGGACACAGTTCTAAAGTGCTGCTTTGTTTCTCATTAAAATATGACACAAAGTCCATTCAATAGCTTGACCCAATGTTGGAGCTATGCCATTATATTTTTATTCCTAAATAGTTAAACATAATATATGAGTAATCAACAAATATGTAGTTTATACACAATTACTATTGGAACATACAAAGTAGAAAAAGAAACAGCACCAATGGAAAAAACAAAGATCAAGGGAAAATACAATTTGAATTTTTACAAAACCAAGGTGAATATTAAACAAACAAACAAACAAACCCAACAAAATACTTCTGAAATTTGAGGGATTTCGTGAAAAAGAACTATTAGTATATGAATAGAAAGCTAGCCTCCAATTCAGGAGCACCTGGGTTCAAATCTTTCCTTGATATATTCTGACACTATGACTCTGGGCAAGAGCCTCTCAGTACCCCAGGTAGCTCATGGTACATAGAGTGCATAAGCCACAGTGTATACAGTGCCAGGCCTGGAGTCAGGAAGACCTGAGTTCAGATCTAGTCTCAGACACTTATTAGTTGTGTGACCCTGGGCAAGTCATTTAACCGTTTGCCTCAGTTAGCTCCTTTGTAAAATGAGATGGAGAAGGAAATTTAAAACTTCTTTAATATCTTTGCCAAGAAAACCCAAAGTGGGGTTACAAAGAGTCAGACATGACTGAAAAAATCAACTGAACACTAATCTGCATGAGTACAGGGTCCTACCTCACTATTTCCTATATAAAAGACATCATAACTTGAGTCCAGTCCACTCCTCTAAAAAGAAGTGAAAATGCAATGAACTTGCAACTTAGAGGATTTAGGTTTAAGTTCTGACTTTGGTGCTTGCATACCCTTGCTCAAGTCCAATCTTCCCTGAACCTTTGCTCATTTATATAATAGCAACAATTCCACCTGGGCTGATGTGAGGCCTTATATATGGTAAAAGGTATAGAAACATGACCTGCTATCTTTACATTGGAAGGGTCTAGAGGGATTGGTGATAGGGAAAGGAGGATGGAGCGATATAGTTCTGTGAGACTGAAGGCCATGTAATTTTAGTTGAAATCAGTAAGAATTTCCTTTTCATTGTATAGCCTATCTTGCTAAACAGATGTGTTGAATAAAGGGCTTTATTTGATTTTTTTTTTGCCTAATGAAATAATTTTATATCTTTCTCTACCATGGGGTAAGAGAAAGGTAAGCCTGTTACTAAGGCCAGCAGTAGCTAGCATCATCCCCATCCCTAAGTTCTTAACATCGTATTACAAAAACTGTTGTGTGGAGAATGAGAAATATTTCCTTAAAGAATACAGTTTGAGAGAGTGTTCTCTCCCCATCCCCACTCTCACCTCCCTTTTCAGAAGGCTATGGTGTCTCTGGCATAACAACTGCATGCTATTTAAATAAAACTTTTACTCAGTTGATAACAATTTGCCCTTGTTCCACCTTTAATCCTAGTATCTCAAGCTCCTTTATAAAATGGTATTATCATTTTCATTTTATACCTGAAGCACAAAGAGATTAAGCGATTTGTTCATCAATAGCAAATCAGTGGCAGCACAGAGAATAAGACCCAAGGCTCCCAAATGCTGCTCAAATACTACTTTTCAGAGCTCAGAGATTTATCTCTTGACTACTGAATGGGAGAAATAGCCATTATTTATACCAGACTCTGTACTTAGGCGTGCTTCTGTGTTCGTGGGAATTACTGGCAAAGTGCAAACACTTTGATTCTCAGCTGAATGTGGCGGTGCCTTTGTTCTCTGGGAGACAGATTGTCATTTCAGCTACAGGATTCCTTGACTTCTGGAGATTGTTCTTTTGCATGGCTTGATTTCTTTTGCGACAATTTTCAGATGCATCTTTATTGGCTGTTAGAGCAAAAATATCTGCTATTTGGGGGAGTTTCCACCACTGTTCTTTTACCTGCTAGATCTGAGGAGCACATTTTTAGAGCGAGAGAATATACAGATTTGGAGCTGCAGTTAGCAGCAAGAACAACATACAGGTCAGCAAAGACTGGAAAGGTAAACAAGCCTTTTCATGTGCCTTTCACTGAAGCCTTGTTAGCCTATCTGTGGTCTCAGGTTTTTGTTTCTGATTTCCTAGAAAGCCCAGCAAGTTAAATGAAACTCAAATTAGAGAAATTTAGAACAGTTGGACTTAGGTAGTGATAATCTGGCCTGAATCTCCCAGAGCACTCTGTGCTTACTACATTTTCTCCTCCTGGTTCTTCAGGATGCCCCTGAGGAATTTCTGGGGAAGCATCTTACTTTTAAGCTACTCAAATCCCCATACTGGTGTCTTCCTTCTTCCTTCTTTTCACAGCCAGCAAGTAGTAGCTCAACTCCATTTCAGTAATTAACATTGCTTTAGTTTTTACAAAAGAATATTTATTTAAAAAAATTTAGCAAGGATCACTCACCCTCCAGAACCACTGGAGGCATTTGTTATTCAGTCATTTCAGTGGTTTCTGACTCTTCATGATCCCATTTGGAGTTTTCATGGCAAAGAGTGGAGTGATTTGCCATTTCATTCTCCAGCTCATTTTACCCATGAGAAAACTGAGGCAAACAGGGTTAAGTGACATGCTCACACACCTAGTAAGTGTCTGAGTCTGGATTTGAACTCAGGAAAATTAGTTTTCTGGTCTCTAAGCCTGTCATTCTATCCACTGAGCTACCTATTTGCTCCAAAGAAGGGATGCTCTCTCCTATATCATGTCAAGTATTCTCAGACTTAATTCACTTTCTAAAAGGTATTGCTTCAGTTGAGTTTACTTCTAAATGTGTATGAGATTCTATTTTAGCTACTATTAGTTTGCTCCTGAATGTCATTCCTTGGGGACTACATACTAGGCTGGCTGACCGCAAAGCCAAGCATGACCTCTGATCGTGGACCTTCTGGACGCTTGTTTTCACATGTTGAAGCTCACAAGATTATAATTATCTCTAGTCTTCTTCACTGAAAGGCAGGAAAGAAATGGATCCAACAAAAAGAGAAGCAATTTCAGAGTCTTGTACTGTAGGTTTCTTCATGGCTCAGGAGAAGAAAGAACCCAAGATTCCCTCCTGGACCACAGAAACTCAGCAGTTCTTCTGTCTTCTCCCATGACAGTCATTCCAATGTATTAGCCTGTGCCAAAAGAGTTATCACTGGTCAGCAAGGGACTTTGTGGATGTCCCCCACTTCAGACTACACATGCTAATAGGAGTTTGACTCCTTATCACCTGGTTATAAGACCTAAGACACTTATGGAATGTCTATACCTGCTGTAAAATCTGTGTGAGGATCACACCAGCTCAGCCCTATCCCTATTTATAATGACTAGGATTTTTGGTCACTTCCATTTTACATTTGGGTAATTAAGCAGCTAAAACATAATCTGAAGAAGGCTTGTGCCCCCACCTGGTACAACAACCACAACAATATAATAGCTAATATTTATATGATTTATATGTATTCATATAGTATTCATAATATACATATAGTCTAGTATTTATATGGAATACGTATTGTATTTTATCCTCACAACAACACTTAAGGGTAGGTCTTATATTTACTCTATATTTAGCTTGAATACATTCTGCAATTAGCATGTGAGGTCCTTGAAGGCAGGGACTATTTTTGTCTTCTTTTGTTTATCCAATTTCCATTCTCTGTGGGGTTTAGGATGTACAATAAGGTGCATATCAAAGGAAATAGCATGGCAACAAAATGGTAGCTTGGTAGAGGGAATATGGTTTAATGGAGAGAATGTGGCAGTTGTAACCATAAGATCTAGGTTTAAACCCTGTCTCTATAACTACTATGCTTTTGTGACTGCAGCCAAGTCATAATACCAATCTGGGCTTCTCTTTTTACTGTTACATAAAATAAAGAGATTGGTCTCAATGATCTCTTACTACCTGTCCTAAATCTTTCTGTAAGTTAGTATTGATTCAGTACATGCTTTCCCTGTTTTATTTCTGAGGGAGAGATCTAAAGGTAAAGCTTTATACACCAACAAAATAGCTGATGTTTACGTATAGGTTTGAAAATTGCTTTATATGTGATAAGTCATTTAATCCTTACAACAACTCTGTGAGATAGATGATATTTTTATTCTTATTTTACAGATGGGAAAACTGAGGCTGAGAGAGATTAATGACTTGTCTAGGGTCACACACCTAATAAGTTTCTGAGACACATTTGAACATAGGACTCCCTGAATCTAAGTCCAACATTCTATCCTCTGTGTAGAAAATTTCATTACATTATGTGGTATTTCCTGATGCTTCTCATAATGACTTGGAATCATTTAAAGAAAAGATCACACTACGGTGAGTGCCCTCCTTTTAAGAAGATAGGAAAATACATAATCGGTATACATACATAATGTATGTATTATGTATAATAATGTATGTAACACAGTATATATAATCAGTATAATGTATTACTATAATTATCATCTATTATACATTATACTGATTGATAACAGTGATAATAAATGCATTTTATTTATATATTACATACATAATTATACATTATGTAACAATATTATAAATTAATGAATATATGACTATGATTTCATATAAAATTATGATATATTTATGATAATTATAGTACATATATTATTTACAGAATATATGATATGTTTATATACACATTATATAGCATATACTCACTTTAAGCTAATTTTGCAAAAGTAACTAGCCATCTAATTGCTTTGAAACTTGAATTATTTCAGGAAGGTTAGTGTAAATTCAATTCATTTTTATAAATGAGTTTATAGAGGTATGAAATTACCCAAGCTCCTTTTAATTCTTTCTTTGAAGTCTATCAATGGATTCCATCCTGTTAACTGTATTGTATTTGCTCAGATTACCTCTCGATACTTGAATAGGCATGTTCTTCTCTGATAAATGAAACATTTCTATACTCAATTAATTATAGAATGAGTTAAATAGCCAACAAGTGTTATGATTTCAAAGAAAAGAGAGATTATATTGTCCTAAAGTGATCAAGGAGGGTTTTATGATCTTCTCATCTGAAAAATATTCTTTCTTTTTCAATGTATTTCTGTGGGATTTTGTCAAGATGTCACCCCTTTCTACTATCAGTATTTGTGTTTAAGTAATGCATATTTAACTATAAATGTAATTTGTGTATAAAATCATGTAATAGATTCAAATAATTCCAGTTGTTATTAGATCTAGACACCTTGGGAAAGATGACTGGCAATAACACTTTCAGACTTCAATTTAAACTGAGAATAAGAAAATATGAAAATGTTTTGATACTGGTCAAAAAAATAGAAATTTTGGCAAGTGGTTAAGGAGCTGGATTTTGAGTCAGGAAGTCATACATTCCAGTCCAGCCTCTGATAAATGTGGACTTTGTGAAACTAGACAAATAACTTCAGCTCTCAGCACCACTGACAAATTGTCTGAGACAGTGGTTCTCAACCTGTGGGTCGCAACCCCTTTGAGGGTTGAACGACACTTTCACAGGGGTCACGGGGTCGCCTAAGACCATGGGAAAACACATATTTCCAATGGTCTTAGGAACTGAGACACTACTCCTCTATCCATCTCCAGGTGGGTCCACCCAAATGGAGATACACCCACATACAAGTAGTAAAGGGTCGCAGCATTAGGAAGGTTGAGAACCACTGGTCTAAGATCTCAAAGTGAAATGAAAATGCCAACCACCATTGGTAGAGAAAATGTCTCCTTCACAACTTCTTCAACGAATGAAATCAGAGGTCTGGAACCCCAAACAAGTGAATATTGAAAACAAACAAACAACAAACAATAACAACACTGTTCAATGGAACAGACTAAATAAAGAATCTGAAGCAATTGAACCAAGTGTTTTATAAACTGAGAGAATGAATGACTTGGGGGAATATATTTTTAAAAATAAGAATCACTGGAAATATTGGAAAGCAGTATGACACAAATTAGGGATAAACAAAGGTTTCATGCCATGGACTGTGATAATAATAATAACAATAATAGCAATGGTCATGATCAATAATATCTAATATTCATATAGCACCTACTATGTGCCAGATGTTCTAAATGCTTGACAAATATTATCTCATTTGAACCTCACACCAACCCTGATTATTATTATCCAGATTTTATAAATGAGGCAGACAAATTAAATGACTATGAAACTGAATTGAAGGGAAGGAAGAGAATAAGGGAAAGAAAGAAGGATAGGAGAAAAGAAGTCAGGAATCTAATCATTTCAGAAAGGAATTTGGAATCATGCTATGATTTGTCTATTGTTAAGCATATTCTCTAAGGACATAAAATACTTTTAAAAGATCCTATATACACAAAAATACTTATGACTTGTTTTATACTATAAATGAATTAGAAAGGAATAGATGCCCATATTTTCAGAAGTGACTAAATAAATTTTGGCATATGAATGTAGCATAGTATTACTATGCTAACCTAAGTGACTGTGATCATAATGAACATGATAAAGTATATAAAATACTCTGTAGTGGTAAAGTGCAGTATAAATGTCCACTGTGTTCACTATCTTCATACCTGACCCCACCAGTCAAGGAATACATATTTTGATTGTTATATGTTATTAAATATATTAAGTATGGACCATGGCCTCCCACTGCATATGGGCCATTTCCAGTCATGCTAATCTTTATCTTACCACTAGACTCAGATGATTCCTGAGGAGAAAATGAGACTGGTGACTTTGCACGGCCCTCTCTCACTTAAATCCAGTTCACTTGCCTGACATGGCATCACCTCCCCAATGTCATGGTCTTCTTCAAGAATGAAAGACACCAAGAGCAATCAAATAGATATAGAGTCTCATCTCTATGAGTTTTCCCTCCTCTGTAAATCTGCTTCTTCCACCATGGTTACTGGCTACTTGCTGGGTTTTGCTTTTAGGTTCTCAGTATACCTAGAAACATCTTTCTAGACACAGGTTTTTGAGATCTCTGGAGACACTCACTTGATATAGCCTTTTTTTTCCCCTCCTTAAAAAGTCTTATTTAAAACATTAATATAAAATTATCTACTTAAATCTTTTATACAAAGATCCTAGAAAATAGATAACATTGTAAACAATTCAAAGAAAAAGAAATCTTTAGGCATACTGAGGTTATCTCTGATTGTTCAGCAATCTCTGATTACTAAACGCTGTTTTACTTATTCATGACAAACAAATCCTAAGTATTCATGAGCTGTTTCCTTAATGTCTAGAATTTTTAGAATTATTTCGTCTCTAGCCAGAACTAGAAAGACATTCCCACTGGACTGGCTACTTCATATACTTTGAAATTCACTTACAGTTATATAGCCCTGACTCAGGTTTAGTTAAATGATAGTATTTATGCATCTTCCTTATCTAAGTAATGGGCAAGACTTTTTGAATCTGTATTACGTCTTATTGGAGTTGCAATTAAATAGAAAGAAGTTTAGGAGACAGGTGGGAGAGGGGACTGGAGAAAGAGGGAGGTAGAAAATATTTTTAAAATGTCAATAGGCCAGACTGCCTTAGTTCCCATCATAGTTTGGCCAAGAAGAATTTTTCAAGTGGTGTAACCATATATTTCCTCAAATTTCCAGTACTCTCCTCTGCTATGTCTTGTGCTTTCTAAAATGTCCTGGGGTTAACTTTTAAAAATTAAATTATTTAATAACTGCTCTCTTTTTGTTGTAGCTATCAGGTAAATTTGATGACTAAACTGGTTTTCATATGCAAAAAGGGTCTTTTTTAAGGCACCAAACATCTTTTAATTTTATCCTTGGATGGCCTAGTCATTTTACTGTTGTGGACATTTGTTGCACCAATTCATACCACTCCCTGATTATATCTTTTTATCCTATGTGCTTCTTATCCATGCATATTCATAAATCCTCCACCAAGATCTATTTAATGGAAGGAAGTCCTGAATCAGTCAACCACTAAATATTTATTAAGCACCTCATCTATGACAGTCATTGTGCTAGACCCTGAAGATAAAAAAGACAATAAGGAAACAATGATTGGTTAGTTGCTTGATTGTTGTCTTTCATTCTTGAAGAAGACCAAAGATGACATCACTCTGTTAAAGTCAAATTACAGTGTGTCCAATTGTGGCTGATCAGACCAATAGAAGCTCAGAATGCTCTACCACAGGTTAGGCACAAATAGTCCATGTGAACCTTTGAAGTGAATTCTTTAAATTTTCACATCTCACATTTATTTTGTACTACTTCAAGTATGCTTTGCTCATAGAGCACAGCACCTTCTTTGATCATGGCATACCATGCTGAGCAGTCCTGTGCCAGTGTCTTGCATGTCATGTAATCAATTCCAAAGTTCTTCAGACAGAAATGAAACAGTGACTACCTTCAAGGAACCTACATTCTATTGGGAAGACAATGTGTATATCAACAAGCATATATGGGTATATACAAGATAAGTTTTTTTTTTTTTTTCCTAGAGGGAAGAGAATGTCACATGGTGGGAGGATGGGGGGAGAATAGTTAAGGTTTAGTGTAGAGGGTGGAGTAAGAATCCAGCAATTCCATGAGGTGGAAGTGAGAAGGTAGAGAATTTTAGGTGTGGGGAAGAAGTATGAGAAGAGTCTAATTCATGAGGGCCAACTAGAAGTCAAGTTTAATGAAACTATAGAGTACAGAAAGGGAGTGTAATATATAAGATTGGAATAGTAAGTTGGGACCATCTTATGAATGATTTTAAAAGCTATGCAGAAGAGTTATTTGATCCTTAGGAAGTCATTGGGATTTATTGCATAGGGCAGGAAGGTGATGAGACCTAAAATTTAAAAAAACCAACAACAACACTTTAGTATCTAGCTTTATAGATGATGATTTTGAGCAAGGATTAGGGAGACTAATTGAGAGGTTATTGTAATAGTTCAAGTGAGAAGTGATAAGGTCTAAATTAACATGGTGTCCATGTGAGGAGGGCACAGGAAAAGAATGTTAGAAAGGATCTCATTAAACATTTACTCCAACTCACACATGATAGGAATTCTCCCCATAAGACACCTGAAAAGGGATCAATCATGTAAACTTTGCTTGAATACCACAAAGGAGGAGGAGTCCACCAACAACCTATTACGTCTTTGGACATGTGGTTGGGAATCTCCTCTTGATATCAAGTCTGAATTGTCTCTTTACAACTTAGACCATTTGGTCTGTGTTGCATTTTCAGAATAGATCTTCCTTGTGAGAAACATTTGAAGACAGCTCTCTTGTCCCTATTAAGTCTTCTGTTCTGTTGGCTAAACACCCTAGTCCTTCAACAAATCATCAGATGACATAGACTTAAGACCCATCACTACTCTGGTGGAGTGGTTAGAAGGGAATGAAGGGGAGAGAATAAACATTTATAAAGTAACTACTATGTGTCAGGCACTGTGCTAAGCCCATTTTACAAATATTATCTTATTTGATCGTCACAATGACCCTGTGAGGTAGGTATTATCACCACCATTTTACATTCAACGAAACTGAGGCAAACAGGGAGACTCTCACAGGGACACATAATTACTAAGTGCATCTGAGGTCAGATTTGAATTTGTCTTCCTGACTCTGGGCTCTGTTCATCACCAGCTAATGCTCTTCAGCATATATATGTCTTTTGTAGGCTTTGGTGCCTGGAATGGAACACAATGATGCAGAGGAGGTTTGAAAAGGTCAGGGTACAGAGTGACAATGTCCCCTTCCTTTCCCTAGAAGCTTTGTCTTTTGATGCAATTCAATATACAATTAGCTTCTTTGACTTCCATGTCACTTTCCTGTCTGAAATGGAAACTGGGACACTAAACAACCCCTTCTTGGGAAAACTTCTATTTAACCTTAAGCCCCATCTTATACTTGGGAAGGGGGTTGTTGTTGTTTGTTTTGATTTGATTTTTTGCACCTAAATGAAAGACTATTCTCCCTATTTACTTTCATTGGAGATCCATCTGATTCTGTACCCTGTTAAAGACCCTTTTTGAATCCTGACTGTCATCTAGTATTAGTTATCCCTCCTAAAATTTCAGAGTCAGAGAAGTGGAGTGGTGGTTAGAGCACTTCTTAGAGCTCTGGGTATGAAGTCAGGAAGACCTGAGTTTGAACATACCCTCATATGCTTCTTAGCTTTGGGACCCTGGGCAAGTCACTAAACTGCCATCAGTCTTAATTGTCTTACCTGTAAAATGGGAATAATAGTGGCACTTACCTCCCAAGACTGATGTAAGGATCAAGAGATATAATATTTTCAAATCTTAAAGTGCAATATAAATATAATTTATCTTCTTCCCCCCCATTATTATTATTTTATTTAAAAAATAGATAAGCATGCTGTCTCACCTTTGTCCAGTTCATTGCTAAAGATGTTAAAACAGAACTGGGTCAAACACAGATCTTTAGGTACCATATTAAAGACATCTGGCTATGTTGACTTTGAGCTATTAACAACTACCTGCCCTTGGAATCTAGTCACCTGACTAGTTCTGAATTGTCCAGTGGAATTGCTTCTCACCATTTTTTCCAAAAAGTATAGTATGAGATAGTTCATGAATGAGTTCAGAAGACTGTCCATCCACTTACATGTTATCTGGAACTATGCATACTCTATCAATTTTGTGTTTACTATACTATTGTATTTCAGCCTCTTATTGAGACTCTCTAGTATCCCGGAACCCACTGGACCCTAAAAACCAAGGTGTTTGGAGAACCTCACAATCTGTGAAGACCTCTTTTGAATTTAGAATTTGTATAGTGTATTTTAATGAATTTTACATTTAATTTGCTGTCCACATATTCTGAAGAAATAACCATTGAGGAGGGGGGCGGAGCCAAGATGGTGGCATAGCAGCAGCAATATATCGAAGCTCTCACATAGCCACCCCAAAATACCCATGGAATAGGACTCTCGACCAACCTAGAACTTCAAATCGCACGCAAAGATATTTCCCACTAAAGTCAGCTCGGCTACGAGGAACCATATCAGCACTGCAAACCAAAACCAGCCTGGCCTGAAGCCACGGCTGTGCCCCGGGGGTGGCTGGGCGGGAGAAGCAGAGAAAGCTCTCTGGTGAGTGGATTAGCGACAGGGGGAGATAAGCGGTCAGGCCGAAAGGTCTCCAGAGCGGAAAAGCGAAGGTTTTGCACCCGCCTCCGCATTGTAGCTTCCCGCCCTCGGCCTGCAAAAAGCA
>JAQQSV010016063.1:0-11931 GCA_028646515.1 Pseudochirops corinnae | reverse complement strand
GGGTTTATACAATGGGATGGCTGTTTTGGGGTGGTGGGTAGGGGAAAGATGGGGAGAAAATTTGTAACTCAAAATCTTGTGGAAATGAATGATGTAAACTAAAATAAATAAAAGTTAAAAAAAAATTAAAAAAAAAGAAGTGACATTTTTTTGCATGCCAAACACTTTTTAAAAATTTTAACATTCATTTAAAAAAAAATTTTAGTTTTGAATTCTCACCCTCCCTCCTATCCTTCCCCTGTCCATTGTGCAGTTAAACGACCTTTCCAGGGTCACATGGGCAGAGGCAGGATTCCAATTTAGTTTCTTTGATCACAAATCCCCGTATTCTCTAGACTGTACCACAATATACAGAGTGATCCCTTACCTACTCATTCCTAGGGTCCACATCAGACAAAATCAGATCATTCCATCAGTACTGCTTTACTAAAGCAAATGGCACCTTATATCAGAGAAATTCTCAGGATCTTGGGATTTAGAGCTGAAAGGGAGCCATCTAGTCCAATTCCCTTACTTTATATGCACTGTAATAATTACCCAGCATCCTTGGGAATGGTATGAGAAAAGGGGCATCCGGAAGGGAGGCAGCATAGAGAGGCGGCAGATTAACTCCAGCTGAAATGAGATTTCTCAAGCTTCAGAATGAATTACAAGGGTTTAAGTCAGTCCAGTTTGGGCCATGTCTAAGTCTTCTGTTAACTTTTTCCCCCCATTTCATTGTCCTATATCTGGATCACTAGATTATTAACTGGGAGAAGAAAGGGGAAGGGAAGAGAAGGGCAAAAAGAAGGCAGGGGAACACAAATCAATCAGTATCTATCTACAGGGAATACAAGATCCAAGTAGAGGCTACATGCGTGCCTTGAAAAGTAAATAGCTGTTTGTTATTTTTTCTACTTTTGTAATTTAAAAGTACTCTGTCGGGACAAATAATCTGATGTTACACAGCTTTTACTTTTATTAGTTTTCTATTTTTATTTTAATTCTAAATTCTCTCTCTCCCTCTCCACCACCCATACTCATTGAGATGGCAAGAAATACAGTAGCTGTTACACATGCGAACTCAGGCAAAACGCATTTTCAAATTTATCATGTTCTAAGAGAAAAGCAACTCCAAAAGCCTCGCGATAGAAAATGCTCTTCACGTCCAGAGAAAGAACTCTGGAGTCTGAATGGAGATCGAAGCAGACTATTTGCTCTTTTTCTTTTGTTATTTTGTTTTGTTTCTTCTTTCTCATAGTTCCTCCCATTAGTTCTAATTCTTCTTTACATCATGACTAATCTGAAAATATGTTTAATATGAATTCATAGGTAGAGCCTATATACCAGATTGCTCAGCATCTTGGGGAGTGGGGAGGGAAGAGAAGGGGAGAAAATTTGAAACTCAAAATCTTGTGGAAATAAATGTTGAAAACTAAAAATAAATAAATTTTTAAAAAAAAGAAAAGGAAGAAAAATAAAGAGAAAAAAATGCTTCAATATGCACTCCAAAGTCCATGAGTTTTCTATCTGGAAGTGGAGAGACAGCATCTTTCATCATGGTACTGATCAGAGCTAGTAAGTCTCACAGCTGATTATCTTTACAGCAGTACTGTTACTGTGCATATTGTTCTCCTGGTTCTGCTCACTTTACCAAAGTTCATAGGAGTCTTCCCAGATTTTTCTGAAACCTTTCCCTTCATCATAGCTTACAGCACAATAGTATTCCATCATACTCACTTGTTCCACCAACTGATGGGTTACTCAGTAACAAAGTATTTTTAAACAAATGTCAGGATGAAAGATTTGAGATGAAGGCTCAAAATAGAAAAACTATCCCAAGTACTACACAAAATGCTTGCTGACATAATCTAAATATGAGCAGTGAAGCTAACAGACACCATGCCTATGAGGTGCTCACTCTTTATTTCAGTCTGTTCATGTATTAGGTCTCCCTTCACACGGTGTCTGGAGTTGATGTGCAATGCTCCCTTCTAATTCTGTCCTTCAACTGTATACCTAAAAGCACTCTGTGTTTGTTTTTTTTGTGTTACTGTTTTTTATCATTGTTGCTATTATTATTCCATTTATGAGATGTTGTCTTTCCCAGAGGCAAGATTCATGCTACCAGTCAAAGTTCAAGAAATCTTAGGTCAGCAAATAACTTAAAATGTTTTTTTCTAAATCTTAGGGCCAAAATTATTTCCCCAGGAACACAAAACCTAAAATGTTCAAGGAAGGAAAAAAAAAAGATTTTATGACATCATGGATTGGAAGGAAACTTAGGGGACATTTTTGCTAATTGAATTTTTTAAAATAAAAATTAATTTTGCAAACAACTTTAAAGAAACTGTTTTAAAGAAACTTTAAAGAAACATGCCTGTTTCACAGAGTGAGCAAAGCTAATATTCCTTGATTACAAGTATGCTTTATGTATAACCATCTTTGACTCTCTTCTCCCCATTCTCCGCTCAGTTGGTTACCAAGCCGTCATGTGTTTCTTTGAAAGGTCTCCTGAATTCTTTCCTCTTCATGCCTGACTGCTTTTCCTTGTTCTACTCCGACCTAGTCTCAAGTAAAAGTAAGATCACTGCTTCAGACAAGAATTCATAAACTAAGCTTTACTTCTTTCTTTTAAAAAAATTCTCATTAATAAATTTTGTCCCAACAACAGTTGACTCCTCCGCAATATATAATCCCTGAAAACAGTTAAGTAGAGAGACAAAAAGGAGTAATTTAATTCTACTCTACACTTCAGCAATTTTTATTTGTTAAATGAATTACTAGGCATATTCTTTACATGTTAGTAAATATAGTTGAATATTATGGTGCCATATAGAGAAATAAGGATCTATGCAAAGTGATAAAAAAACAAGATCAACAAAACCAGAACTTTATACATACTTAATAATAATGACAGAAAAGGAAGCATAGGGTAGTGGAAAGAACATTGTACCTAGAATCAGGAAAGTGGGTTTGAATCCTACCTCTCACATTTTTACCCAACCATGGGCAAGTGACTGAATTTCCCTGAATTCTAATTTCTTCACCTACAGAATGAGGCTAATAATTGCACCTCCCTCCTAGGGTTGTTGTGAGAACCAAATGGGATAATAAATATGAAGTACTCTGAAAACTTTAAAGTCTTCTAGAAATGTCAGCTACTACTGTTAAGAAGGAAGGAAGAAAACAAAGCCAGAGACAGAATAACTTCACGCAGACCTGAAAGTGTTCAGAGAACAAAAGTTTATTTGTTGGTTCACTTGGCACTACCTTATAAAGCTAAAAGTTGTCTGTGTTTTAAAATAAGGTTCTAGTACGTATTCTGTATAGTTGATTGCTTCTATTCATAATTATTCAGTCTACAAATTTTAAAAATTTAAGTGTAAATCTAAATTTGGCATCTGAACACATTAATTGTTTTACCATACATGGTAAAGTTTTCCTGGCAGAGCTTTGCAAAACTCTGTTAAAGAGCAGGCTGTAGAACAAGAGCTCTTAGCCTTTTTGTGTGTCAGACTTCTTCAGCAGTCTAATGAAACCAATGAAACCCTTCTCAGAATGTTTTTCAATGCATAAAATAAAACACATGGGATTACAAAGGAAGCAAATTATATTGAAATATGTCAATCAAAATATTTTTTAAAATGTTTACACATTCCTCAAAATCTATCCACATCCTGAAGATAAAGAACTCCTACTTTATAGAATTATACATACGCATACACATACATGTATGTAAGTATATACATATATGGGGCAGTTGGATGGCACAGTAGATAGAGTGTGGGACCTGGAGTCAGGAAGACTCATTCTCCTGAGTTCAAATCTGGCCTCAGACACTTCCTGGCTGTGTGACCCTGGGCAAGTCATTTAGCCCTGTTTGCCTCAGTTTCCTCATCTGTAAAATGAGCTGGAGAAGGAAACAGCAAACCACTCCAGTATCTTTGCCAAGAAAACCCCAAAAGGGGTCACAAAGGGGCAGAAATGACTGAATAAGAACAACAACAACAACATACAGGTACTGAATTAGTGGGGCAGAAGTACCCACAGCTATATTGTGGGATTAAGTGTTAAAGGTGGAATTTAAACCTAAATCTCTCCAGACTTCAGGCCCAATGTTTTTCTCACTATACCAGCAGTTATCAAAATACATTTCATGGATCCCAGAGGTATCCCGAAGATTCTTTCAGGTGATCTGGTCCACAAGGTTAAAACTATTTTTATAATAGTACTAAGGCATTTTAATTTTGAATATAATAAATATCAATAGGTATTATATATTACATATTGATATATATTATGTGGGGCTCCTCAGTGATTTTTAAGGGCATAAAAGGGTCCTGACACCAAAAAGCTTGAAAATGTCTATGCTACACCAAGCTTCCTTTCTATATAATTACAGCTAATACTAATTCAGTATAGATTCTGCTGGTCTTGCGTTGCATCCTATCTATGGAAAAAGAGATATAGAGGGGCAGTTAGGTGGTGCAGTGAATAGAGCACCAGACCTGGAGTCAGGAGGACTTGAGTTCAAATCCAGCCTCAAACACTTAACACTTACTAGCCGTGTGACCTTGGGCAAGTAATTTAACCCCAACTGCCCTGCCTTCTCTCCTCAGAAAAAAAAAAAAAAGAAGAAGAAAAAGAGATACAGAGAAGAGGAGAGAAAGGAGGAAAATGCAGAGACACAGGCAGAACCAGCCCAGTAATAAATTGCTTGGCTCTTCTATGACCCATTTTCCATACTTTGGGCTTTCCTGTTCTTTTTTCTCTCCTTTCCAGAGGCAAAGAGTTCCCAGGAGAAACAGATCCCCAGTGACTCTCCTGTCTCCAGAGCTAAAAGCTTGCCTCTCTTTTGGCAGTCTCTTTCAAAATACTTTCATTCAAGAACTGTAGTTCTGCATTTGTGGGAACCAAAGAGCTGCTTCTTCCTGCCATCTTTTTTTCCCTTTCTTGATCCACTGTTCCCTGCCTGATTGCTGGTGTGCGTGTGGGTTCTTTTTTTCTTTTAGAAAAGATGAAGTCATGCTCTTCCCATCTAGAGAAAGAACTATGAAGCCTGAATGCAGATAGAAGCATACTATTTGCTCTTTTTTTTCTTTCTTGTGGATTTCCCCTTTCATTCTAGTTCTTCTTTCACAACAAGACTAATGTGGAAATACATTTAATATGATTGTACATGTATAGCCTATATTAGAATGCTTGCCATCTTGGGGAGGGGAGAGGGAAAGGAGAGAGAAAAAAATCTGGAACTCAAAATCTTATAAAAGTGAATGTGAATGTGGTTGGGAGATCCATCCTGCCCTACCGAAAAGTGACATAGGACAGAATAGACTGGGGGAGGGGGGACACACTGGGATGGCTGTTTTGGGGTGGTGGGTAGGGGAAAGAAGGGGAGAAAATATGTAACTCAAAATCTTGTGGAAATGAATGATGCAAACTAAAATAAAATTAAAAAAAAAAAGAAGAGGTAAAATAATCTTTAAGATCAAAAAAAAAAAAAAGTGAATGTGAAAAACTACCTTCACATGCAATTGGAAAAAAACAAAATACTATTAAGTAGAAAAATAAAAGAAAATATTAAGTTTAATATAGTATGATGGGACCTAGGGAAGATTATGTGGATAATTTTCTCTTACAAAAATGGAAAATTTATTTGCATCTAAGAACAAAAGAAGTGAAATAATTGATCCCCTGCATCTAGTGATACAGTAACATGTAAGAGACTATTTGAAAAGATCAGGATGGATTTTCAAATTGACATTAAAAATGTATTGAATTAGTGTCCATCAGGGGTTATCTGGAACAAGGCACCAAGGTAGATACCAGATGCGGGAGCACACATAGAGAGACTTCAGCTGTTTCTCTATTCTGTGCATCACCAGGAACCCCAGACTGATGGGCAAAGCTACTAATTTCACCTGATGGACATGTGCTCCTTGACCAGGCTTGGTTTCTTGGTAGGGATTGGGAGAGCTTCACCTCTGTACTCACCCTCTGGGTACATATGCCTCAGGAAGGCATCAAGAAGACTCACCTCTCCCCTGGAACAGCAGGAGGTACAAGATTCTCCCAGTTATGTCTGAAATCTGATCCCTTTAACTATTAATGTGCTGCAAAAGAAAGGGAAGGGGAAGCAGGAGAAAGGCTTAGGCTCCATTTTCCTTCTATCCATTCTCCTATGCTCTTCCTGCTTTGAAGCAACCTCTCTGGGAACCTGCATCACTGGGAACGAAAGACTGGACCATGAGATTCATCAAGTGCATCTTCCTGCTGCCCCTCCTGCCAGGGCTGCTGGGTGAGCTACACAGGGCAGAGGGGAACAAGATGGACCTCTAGCAGACACCCCAGAATGGATGATGCTGTCTGTATAGAGCTGGCCCCTTCCCTTTACAGACAGGGAGACTGAGACAAGCATAAGTTAAGTGACTTGCCCAGGGTAATAAAGATAAGACGATAAGTAAGATAAATAATAAGTATATAATAATATGCTAGCAGTATAATAACTAGCATTTAGATAGCAATTTAAGGTTTGCAAAACCCTTTACAATTACTATCTCATTTTATCATCACACCAACTCCAGGAGGATGGTGCTATTACTATCCCCACTTTACAGATGAGGAGACTGAGGTAACAGGGTTAAGTGACTAGCCCAAGGTCACACAGCTAGTAAGTATCAGAGACAAGATTTCAACCAGATCCTCTGACTTTAAATGCTGCTCTCTTCCTACTGGAACATGCTACAGATAGGGGAGCCTAGTCTATGGAGGGGAGAGATAATAGTAAGAATATACTATTATACTAGTACTATTATAATAACTAAAATTTAGACAGTGCTTTAAGGTTTAAAGTGCTTTACAATTATCTCATTTGATCCTCATAAAAACGCTGGGAGGTAGGTACTATCATCATCATCATCATTATTAGTAGTAGTAGTAGTATTCCCATTTTACAGATGAGGAGACTGAGGCAAACTGAAGTTAAGTGCCTTGTCCAGGGGTCACTCAACTAGTAAGTGGCAGAGGCTAGATTTGAACTCTGGGCTTCCTGATTACTGGCCCCCAGGGCGACTCTATCTACTGTTCCATCTGCCTGCCCACATAGTTGTAAACTTGTCATATTATACTGACTGTTAACTGAAATTCAAATGGATGAGTATATTGACTTTAGCGTGGAAACATCCAGATTGTTTTTGCCTCCAAGGTTTCATGACTTTGTAGCAGGTTTGCTTATACCTCCTTCTAACAAGATTAGTCATCTGTTTTTCCAGACTAGTAAAATGGAAGGGGAGGGAACATGATTGAACTATGAAAGGCAGTCTGAAAGCAGCAAAAGGGGGAAACTGTCAGCTGGGGAAGGAGACAGAAAAACTATTAAAAGCAGGCAGGAGAACAGAGCGGACATGACTTGTCAGCCCCTACATATCTCAATAGCTGCTGAACATCTCCTGAGCTTTATAAAACTCAGTACAGTTTTGCGGGGAAAGCTCTAATTAGAAAGGCTCAGACATGTATACAGAGTTTAGCTATGATTTTATCAAAGTGGTTGGAGGAAAAATGGGGACCTTTAAATTGATAAGCTTCAGTTAGCAGGAAAATTCACTCTTCAAGCCCTTCCTTACACGGCAACATCACAGAATTGCAATGTTACTGCAATGAGAACCCTCCTATGTCTTACTTTTCCCCTCCTCTCCTGACTTCCTCAGGTGTCAAGAATACTCTACAGTCAGGTAAAGCGGGTCCTATGTGGAAAGACAGCAAAATTGAGGAATGGGAGAACTGAAAGGGGACCAGAAGAGTCAGGTTCTGGAATGAGAACTGGGGTGGAATGAAGAGAGGAAGGGGGACGGCAAGCTGCTAGAGATGGAAAAGATCCCCAGGCACTGTGGGATGCGGAATCAAGGGAAGAAAACTCTATCCTGACTAGGCCCATCCCTTCCATACTGTGGATGGAGCATAACTGCAAGTGGAGTTCCACACAACATTCCTGGGAGGCAAGTAGTGCAAACAGAATTACCCCCATTTTACAGTCCTAGTATTCTGTTTCAATTGATCAATAAGCATTTATTAAGCAACTATGGTACTGTGTCAGGTGCTAGAGATACAAACACAAAAATGAAAACATCCCTGCCCTGAAAATGCTTACATTCTATTGAGAGGAAAACAACATGGACACACACACATATATGTGTATATATATATATATAGATGGATAATAGAAAAACATAAATATATACATGTATATGCAATATGTACATACACAAAAATATAGACATAATAAAAATATATATGTGAAATAAAAAATATATATACAAAATAAATAAAAGGAAATTGAGGAATCAGAAAAGGCCTCGTGCAAAAAATCATGCTTGAGCTAAGACTTGAAGAAAAGCAAGGACTCTAAGAGATGGAGGGGAAAGGGGAATACATTCCAGGCATAGGGGTCAGGCTACGTCAAGGCCCAGAAATGAAAGATAGCAGAAAGGTCGTAAGGAACAAAAACACAAAAAGACCAGTTTTTAGGACCTTGATGTGCATGAAAGGGAATAATATAGAATACACCTGATAAGGTCCATTGGAGTGAGGGCTTTAAAGGACAAACACAGGAGTTTAATTTGATCTTATAGACCAGCGGTTCTCAACCTGTGGGTTGTGACCCCTTTGGGGGGGTCAAACGACCCTTTCACAGGGGTCAAAGGGGTCGCCTAAGACCATCGGAAAACACATATTGTCGATAGTCTTAGGAACCGAGACACCGCTCCTCTATCTGTCTCCAGGTGGGTCCACCCACATGCAGATATGCCCACATATAAGTATTAAAGGGTCACAGCATCAGGAAGGTTGAGAACCACTGCTATAGACCATCAGGAGCCCCTGGAGCTTTGTAAGCAGGGACATGACACAATCATGTGCTTTGGAATATCCATTTGGAAACCATGAACTGGACTGGAGAGGGGAAAGACTAGAGACAGGGAGGTGACTGTGATAGTCCAGGTGAGGTGATGAGAGCTGACAAGTATGGCGGCTACATGACTGAAGAGGAGACAAGAGAAGACACAGCTGCTGAATCTACAAGATCTGGTAACTGCTTTGAGTATGTGGGGTGAGGCAAACAGAGGAATAGAGGGTAATGCAGAGGCAGCCAAGTGGTACAACAAATAGAATGCAGGGTCTGGAGCCAGGAAGATCTGAGTTCAAATCCAGCCCCCGCCACTTACTAGCTGGGTGACCAAGCCACTTCTCTCTGTCTCAATTTTCTCAACTGTAAAATGGAGTCAGTAATTGCACCTACCTCCCAGTATTGTTGTGAGGATCAAATAAGATGATATCTGTAAAGCACAGAGCCTGGTACATAGTGAACACTCTGCCTATAGCTTTGTATATGTGCATGTGTGTGCATGTACACACATACACACATATTATATATATCATATGCACATTAGCTACTATTATTATTATTAATAACATTATTGCTGATCATTAATCTTCCTAAAGTGGTCACATTATTTAAATTCATACTGTCTGTTTCTAGTGGGCTAGAACCAATAACCACATGTTACATAATTAGAAATTCAAATAGTGATGATTCTAATACATGTGACTGCATCAGGGGACTCCTTATTAAAGCTTATAAGGTCCTAACTGTACTAAGTCCCACCCCCTTCCTTTTACAGATGAAGAAACTAAGTCTAGATTTGCCATTCATTTGCAATAAATCCATTTTCTAGTTTCTTATTAACTTGATGTTATTTTCACTTATTTAGTCCTCTTTTTCCCCCTTTTTTGGATATTTTACTCTTGTTCCTACTCTACAATCCTATAACAGAATGAAGTACTTGGAATAAGGAGGACCTGAGTTCAAATTCTGCCTCTGAAATTAACCTGCTGTGTGACCATGAACAAAGTCACTAAATCTCTATAGATCTCAGTTTCACCATCTGTAAAAATGGAGATAATAGCACCTACCCACAGGTTTATTTGTAGGGTTTTTTCTCAATTATATGTAAAAACAATTTTAAAAATTTTTAGCTCCAAATTCTCTCCCTCTCTCCCCTCTCCCCTCCTTGAGATGGCAAGCAATTTGCTATAGATAATACACATTCAATCACACAAAACATTTTTCCATATTAGCCACGTTGCAAAAGAAAACAGAACAAAAAGTCACAGGGTTATTTGTGAGGATCAAATGGGTTATAAGCAAAAGCACTTTGCAAACCATAAAGCAGTATAAAAATGCTAGCTATTATTACTATTATTATTTATTTAGAAAAGAAAATCCTTAGAGGTCAAACTGACCTCCCAAAGGAAATTATAAATATGAGAGATAGCGAGCTCTTCTTTGCTCTGTGCAGGCTGGTGCTTTGCATTAGTCTGAAAAGTAATTCCCTGCATCCCCAGGATGGACTGGGGAGGAGTCTATCCATGGAGACAGAAAGGGAAGAGAAACAGTCATACGGCGCTGTCTGAGGCAGATCTTTACAGGAGAGCTTCGTTATATTGTCAGAAACACGTTTTCTCAGTACTTCATATTTAGATGTGGTAAGCACAACATTTCAAAGCCAAACAGGAATTAATTTGGAGTTATCCCATGTCTGGGCTTTTCTGAACAATTGTAAACCTTTGCTAGCACAGATGACTGGAAATAAACTGTTCAATGGTTTCTCCTCTCATTACAGCCCTTGACCCATGCCTGCCTTTTGTCTGCCAATGTGGCAGCCCTGATCCATCTCACCGGTTCCAACTCAACTTTTCTATCTCGTCTCTACAGCTATTGCCCCTTTCACCCTACAGGAAGTAGAGATACCCTTCTTTGACCAGACTATATGTTGTCGAAACTATCAACGGTCTAGTAGTATTTACTCCCCAGATATTTTCTGTGCTATATCTGCTACTGACTCGAGAGGTTTCTGCATAGGAAATAAACCCCTAGGCTTCTTTCTTTGGGTGTAACAATCACTGTATACACTCACAATCTAGTGTAGACCCCAGCATTTCCATTTAACCCCAAACCATTTCAAAATTGGAACCAGGAATACCCAGCATTCTTACACCCTGCCCCACTGAAAACAAACTTTGTCCCTTGCAGTCAATGCTTTCCTCCTCTCCCCATTTCTTTCCATCCCTGCCCAGCTTAACTTTTCTTTTCTTTTGCAGGGTAATGAGGGAAATCCCCTCGTGTGCAAATTTAGAAACATCTGGGTCCAGACTGGAATGTGAGCTGGCAAACAGGCTGCACCAGACCTGCACAAACAGTAATCTTTACAAATGGTGGCTTTTATTCCAAGTGGATCTAGAAAACAGCTTTCACTGAAACTGCCCATCTAAGTGTTTCTGGATCTTTCCTACCTATCTTGCTACTGCCTCTGGCTCTCCTAGGGCCCCCATCAGCCATCTTCTTTCTGGAGCCATGCTAAAGGTATGGCCAACTTGGTTACAACCACAAAAAGTGTGCCAGCCTAGAGAAGAAACCTCAGGCCTGAAAAGAAAGCCCAGGACTGGCAGCAATCACAAGTATTCATCTGGAACTCTCATTTGATTCAGAAGAAGACTCAAGACCTGAAGCTGCTTTAAAGAACCAGGAATAAAAACCACTAAATGCTGGGTAGAGATGGGCTGGTAACAGAAACATAAGGATACTACTTCTAGGCATAACAGTCTTTGTCCTTGTCTGCCTTTTTGTCAGACAATCCTGATGGGAATTCTTCATTATGTGAATAAATAATTTTTTTTAATTTTATTTTAGTTTGCACCATTCATTTCCACAAGGTTTTGAGTTACATATTTTCTCCCCTTCTTTCCCCTACACACTGCCCCAAAACAGCCATCCCAGTGTGTCCCCCCTCCCCCAGTCTATTCTCTCCTATGTCACTTTTCGGTAGGGCAGGATGGGTCTCCCAACCACAGTGCCTGTGTATCTCAAGTTCCAGTTGGATGTAGTCAATGATAATA